>JAXQQM020066589.1:0-68034 GCA_034641835.2 Pinus albicaulis
TTCCAACTCAAACCCCCAACTCGATTGCCCCCCCGCTTAACTCCTCCATGACCCCATGCACACCCACACTAGCAAGTCACGCATGCCCCGTAGTCTTTCCACCCTGACGTGGAGTTTCCATGATTATTTCTGAGTCTGCCACCCCCACAGGGCCATGGACGACAAGGGAGTGAGAACACCCACACCACACGGAGGGCTTCATAATTCGCCAAGGTCGAGGAACTCCGCTGTGTGTAGAGTCTAGATACTAGAACCCCCACCGTAGAAAACAAACACCACAAAAATAGGAGCCAAATGTCGTCACCCACCATCGCAGGGAAGCACAGAGAAACCTCCCACTACCAAATAAATACTTCCACCACCAGGAAAACCAAATACCATCACCCACCAAACCAACACATGGAAAACAAATGATGACAAGGTAGTCGATGCCTAAGCGTAACTTACCCCAGGGCAGTGACCAGCCTCCAAATTCTCCACATAGAGACCACACACCAATCCACCAAACACCGTCGCACCCACATCAGAGGGCATGAAGTTTGGAAAAGAAACTGTTTTTCCGCCACCACCCTCGAGGTTTCCCAGACTGTAGATTCTAGCTTCCTCTCTTAGCACGAAAAAATAGGCTCACCGAAAGCCAAGAAAAATGGAAATAAGTGTGCTCACTTCCCTTCAACTTCCTATCCTCAAACCAGATGCAGACAATGGCTAATAAATTGAGCAATAGGGACTGATAGAACACATCGCACCAGCAAATGCCCACGACAAGCACATACAAGCCACTCCCTTTGTAAAACTTCATGCGACATTTACGCTTCCTCTTTGGAGGAAACCATAAGGACCAACACCAAACCAGAGTGAGGAGACTAATGTCGAGCTCCCTCATCTTCCGTCGCCTTATCATTTCGCCATCTCTGAACTCCAATGCCAGTTATTTTTCACACGAATTGCCAATGTGAGGCCAGTAACTCTCCCGCTGCATGTGTTATGGTGAACATACCAGGAGTATCGTCCCTCAACCTCACTCCACTTATATTTACTCATGCGAGATGCCTTCCACGTGTTGCTCAGAGCTCACCCCCATCGGGGAGTATTGTATGAGCCTTTGTTAATTTAGTTATGAACCTTAATTAATTTGTTAATGGTGTATGAAATTTTATTAATTGTTTGATATGAACCTTGGTTAACTTTTAATGGTATTATGAACTTTTGTTAATTGTTTAGGTATGAATTTTATTTATTTATTTAATAATATATAGAACTTTATTAATGGTTATAAACAAAGGTTTATATAACAACCTTTATAAAAACCACCTATATATGTTGTAACAACCTTGCCAACTTATTTAGTGGGTTACACATCTATTTCACATTTCTTCGTTGTCTTGCAAAGTGGTAGTGCCAAGGATAGGTTATGAACTTTGATCAAGGAATCTTCACTAATTAGTACCACTACCAAGTTTCCTTCATGCAACTTATCAAATGTCTTAAATTTACTTCACATAACTTATCATGGTGCTTACATTACTTGTCTAAACCTCTAATTGAGACTACAACCCTCCAACATCTCTAACTATACAAACTCTTCAACCCTTATTAGAGTATTCTTAGACGTGCACTCATGCCTGAATCAAAACATAACAATAACATCCTGAATGTGCATGCTCATTCCCTCTTTTAATGCCTTATTGAAACCACATTATCACACTTCTTAAAATGAAATATTTCCATCTTAAGGAAAATCACCTACTTTGCTTATAACAACCTAAACCATGCGAGTGAATAGGAGAGAACTTCATTTTCTCAAGATCAAAACATAAGGTCTTACAACCCCATTTGTGCATAAATTTGAATATATTTAACCTAAAGAAGGATATCTATCCTACTCCTTCCACATTTGACATATGAATTTTAAGAAACTAACACTTGTTTTTAACTATTTTTAACATTTGTTGTAGGTTGGCTTAGGTGAAGAATGATACTGGCTAATTTCAAACTAAATGTGCCATAAAGTAGAGTAGATGCAAATAATCTTTACATTATATATTGATATGTTAGTGATCAAATGATGTTGATGTCTTTGGAAATAAACTACAAATATTGTCTTCACAAAAGACTGGATAATTGGATATACATTACCTAAGCATGTCATAAGAGATAACACATTATTGTATTATCATTTAGTATTTTGGCATATCAGAGGGTAATTCAGAGAAAGAAAACATAATTTTTTTTTGTTGTTGAACATAGGTAGGGATCACTTAGTTTATTGGATGGAAGTACTTAGTTAACATGATAGGATAATATTTGATCCTTTTGGGAGCTTGATAGATCCATATTTCAAATAGATCTAGGTTGCTTTAATTATTAATAATTGTAGTTATTATCATTGCTTTATTTTTATTATTTTTATTTAATTTAACTGAGTCCAAATAATTTATTCTATTATTATTATTATTTATGTAATTTAACTATGTTAAAATATTTATATAACATAACATTACAATGTCTCTTCCATATTGAGTTAGAGAGCTCCTCTTGGTGCAACTAGGATTGTGTGAAGGTCCATTGAACTTGAATGCCCTTGAGATAATTAAATTCCCCCAAAAATGGTTTCCATCCTCAACTCTTACCATAATATTTGAACAAAAACATGGTGTGATCTAAACCCCACTCAAACCAACAAGTTTAGTCTTCACGATAAATTTAAATTACTAATCAATAAAAGTACAACTAATGATAACAAACATGTTTTCTTACAATAACTTTGATCTGATTTTATGATGGTTTAAATATGCAATTTAATTCCCCCGAGGGGTAGGTGTTAGGACCACCAGGTGCTCGTATATTGCAAGTATCCTAGCTTTTATTGACAACCAATATAAAATTTCTTCAATTACTATTACACTTGAATCCATATGACTCAACCATCAATCTTTTTGTTTTGGTAGTTACGTTTAGCTTGGGCTTGAGCTAAACTATTTATTAGATGGAAGAATATAGATCTGCCCATTTATTGGATCCCAGAAGACCAACCCACCTACAATGGGATGCTTATCATCGGGCGGCAGGATCATGTGAGGATTTGAAAGGTCTGGACACCCTTTGAGAATTTAATTATCCAAAAGTGGCTTCCATCCTCAACCCGTCACCATAAGGTTTCAACCTGTGACGTGGTGGAGACTAAACCCCAGGTAAAATAATTGGTCTACACCTCATGGGTTAATCACCTAATATCACCCAATATCAAATGGTGATCTAGAACTTATAGAGAGAACAAAGAGAACACCTCTTAGCCATAAAATCTAATATGAAGGAGCAACCTGCCACCACATTAAGTGCATGGAATTAGTTTCCAATGGGCTGTATATATTATTATTATCCAATTTTAAGGTCACTGCAAACACCAAATTGGTGTAGGAGACCCCCTTGTATGTGAGACAAGGGACCCACCTCCTAGCAACCATTTGACTGCTAAGTCTACTAAGTCTAGGAAGACATATATACTCTATGCTCTCTTAGGAGAAAACACATGCTGTTAACCATTAGGCCCACTCAAAAAAATAAAGAATGCTAGTCTTTGCATACTAGTTACAAAAATAACAAAAAAATGTTTTTGAGTTTCCAAAAAAAAATACAATTAATTATCAAGTGCATTACTCTTAATGCTAATTACATATGCATGGTTTTTCACTCTTAATGCTAATTCACATGTGCATGGTTTTTTACACTATTAATTTACTTTCATAAAAATAAATTTAGATATTAAAAAAATATATGATAAATAAAATAAGGTTTCTAATTTTATAAAATTTGAAAATTTGAAAAAAAAAATATTCTTCTATTTTTCAATAAATAAATAAAATAACTATTTTAAAATAATTATCAAATTTATTTTTTAAATTTATAAAAGGTTTTTAACAATTAAATCTTAAATTTATATCATGTACATACATTAAAAAACACTTAACAACTTATAATTTCTATGCACATATATATATATAGGCGTGTAATATACAAAAGGTAAAGAAATACATTACGGGCTAGGTAGAATAGTTTCCACATGTTATCTGCCCCAGCCCGAACACAACTTTACATAAAATATTAGAAAATTAATAACGTTTTTAGAAAATAACAACCCAGCAAAAATACGTTTAGTAAACTTCACAGCACATCACCGTAAACGGTTATGAGAAAGTTTTAAACTTAAAAAACGGGCAAAAGACCCTCTGACGGGCATTTTGCCCGTCAAATTCCAACTCTGCCGGTGAGGGAAATCTGTGTTTTTTTTTTAATAGGGGTGAGATTGGGCGGGAGTCATTTTTCAAATTGAAATTCTCAAATAACTATCGGTATCAAACAAAACAAAAGGTTGCGCGGGAGTGATTTTTCATCGTGAAATTTTCAAACGATGGGTTGCGCGGGTGGTGAAATTCTCAAATAGGTATCAGTATCAAACAAAGGGTTTAGTGTTTTACATTTTGTGGTTTGCTTCATCCAACTTGCAATGCAAGATCACCTGCTGCAACGAATTCTACATATCAAATACAGTTTTAGGGTGTGGAATTAAAACCTGGGGAGATTCACAGCTATGATCCTGGAGATGGTAAATATCTCCACTTATGGAAAGCAGCCCTGGGTCAGATTCACAGTGCAAAAGAAAGTGAGAGACTTCTCCTCAATGTTCCTGTTGATAACAAGAAAATTTTGCTTGATGCACTTGCATACGGGAAATGCGACCAGTTTTCGCAGGATATTAGGCTTTCTAAACCGTTCAAGCTTTCGCACAGTTGCACCACAGAAGTGTCACACAGGTATGTTTTGTATCCATTTTTCAAAGCTTTGAAACCAGTTTTGTTGCCATGAAGAATTTAATTTTCCAGATGAGACCAACATTTCCTGTTTTGCAACTAAATCTAGGTGTATGTCTCTCCTTTCTTTATAGATGCTTAACATTGGATTTTTTTTTTTTTTTCAAAAGCCAAAAGCCTCTGATGATAAAATCATTGGAGGGAGCTGGGTCACATGAATCTGAGCTCTAATGGCTTCTTCCAGGGAGCATCATGCTCTGAAAGCAATAAATTAGAAAACAAAAAACACATATGTCGTTTTCATAATGGTGTGAAACCCCTAAATCCCAACTACCCATCCAATAAATATTTTTTGTTAGCATTTTTTAACTCCTGTATTTAGTTTACAATTCCGCAGGAAGCCTAAAATGTATGATCAATACGGAAATAATATAGTACCGTGTGGTCTATGGACCTTACCCTTGCGAATATTGAGCTTACTGAATCTCTTTTGGCACCATTGCAAATGATCTGTAATGATCCTGGACATCCTCAATACCCGGGATACTAATTTGATGTCCAAAGGGCCATCAAGATCTCTATCCCTTTCCCTCTGGCCACATTATCAAGCCTCTTTATCAAGCATCCCCTCTACTTTCAAGCTCTTGCACCTTCAACTCCTTATAATGCACACTTCTCCTCATGAAATGCAGGACAATAGAGGCGTTGGGATCCTCTACCTCTTGATTTATGCACAAAAAATTCAGCATTTGGTGCTACACCAAACTACTTTTGTGCTTGTCAGACCTAAGAAAAACCCAGAATATCATTACGGATTCCTCCATGATACTAACCAGCTGAGCTGCTGGTATTGTATTTGCTTTTGTCCCTGCTTCCTCCATGGAACCTTTGACCAAATCCCGGGACCTTAAAACTTTTGACCAAATCCTGGGACCTTCAAACTGATCATTCTCTAAGAACCTCTGCAACAAAACTTGAAACTGCTGAAACTGATCTGCCAGTGGTCATAAAACAATTCCTGCTCCGATCCATACAATGCCGCAACCCAGAACTTTCTGTATTGCCAATGCAGAGCCTCCCAAGACAAGCAAGTCTGGCCGACATACACAGTCTCCAGGTCTTGTTGCACTCTCTTCAAGGATTCGCGAGAAGCATGTGTGACCGCAGGCTTGTTTAGAATATATCTCTTCAACCTGGAAGTCACCCCTTTAGGCTTTCGGGTTTCATGGCTCTGAAAAACTCCTAATGCATAGGTTTACTGACTGTTAATCTTATCCAAGCAGCACATCCTCTCTCAGTATTTCTTGTTGAAATCTTCAATATAATCCTCTTCTGGCTCTGCTTTTCAGCATTATGATGGAGAATATGCCATTGAAGCTCCACTCTTGCTCTCCCAAACACTGGACTCGACTAGATCAGACTCGTTTTCTTCAGATATAATAAACAGATTGCCCACCCCGAATCTTTTTATTTCTAAACGAAGCTCCTCTATTAAAAAAAGTTCATAATCTTCATCATCTTCATCGTCGTTTAGTGAGGGTTACCCATCAACAGAAGCCTCATGATCTCTGTCCTCAATTCTTACATACTCCTAATTCTCCTCCATAGCCTATGCATATTCAATAGAGTTGTCTTTAGTTGCAGAATATTCACATATTTCAAAGTAACTATAAATATTTTTCAAACTAACAACTTCATCTCACCACCATGGCATAGAAAAAGATAATTGCGGAACCAATAAAATGACTGATAAATCCCAGTAATAAATTAATCTGATGCTTGCAAGCCCAGTGATGGGAGGATGATATTGTGATTGTCTGTATCATTATGCACTCAATGCCTTTGAGTTGCTAAAATTGGATCTTCCTTTCTGTATCCAATGCAATGTCGTGGATGCTGTCAATTTATAGGGAGGAGAAGAGCTATGAATACTAACATCATGCCCCTTCGTTAATACCGTGGGTGAATATGATGAAATAATAGGTCTATCTCCGTGAATACTGCGGTTGAATGAAGAAATGACAAATCTATCTCTCTAATGATGTGGGCAAAGCGGTAAATGACACTGTTGATTTCAGAATCGAAGTCCTTCAGGTCTGTAGGAGTTGAAGTCACCGACGATGTCATTGGATTTTGCGGTATAGAAGCCAACAATTGAGTTGATTTGGGCTGTTTGCAGAAACTCTGGTGCTGCTGTTATGTGTCTGAGACGAGATTGGGCACGAGTATCGGTGACAGAAGGGGTGGGATTTTAGATTTTTCATGAATTGATGAATCGGTATCTAGTTCTGTCTTTGGATTCTGAATTGTTGGGGTTTGGGATTTCTCATTAATTGATGAATAGGTACCCGAATGAAAGGCTGATACAATCTACTATCGAGCTCTGGAGTTTAAAGTGTCTGTTTTTGTGAATATGTCGGGTGTTACTTCTATAGTCTAGTTAGAAGTTTCTGTTTTTTATGAGCCTTTCAGTATGTATGTGATTGAAATGCCATGGATAGATAAATTATTACGGTTTTCAACTAGGAGATGGGGAATAAGATTGGATATATGATCGTTTTTGGTGGGACCTTCTTCTCACTCCATCGGCGATAAAGTTTGTGATCGGAAAAACGACCTAAAACTCATTTGGATGGATGCTGGACAGACGCTTCGAACCGTGATGCACATAGATGGAAGCCCAAGATAATAATAGCTGCTACTTTTGTGGAAGGATCCCGCGCGCCTCCTTGTTATGGAATGATCTTGCTTGCTAGAATTGAATCTGAGTCAACTCGATCAATTGCTTCTGAATCTCGATCAAATGCCTATGTCTGCCTTCGATCTTGATGCGCTTCTGGCATGGAGTGTAAGATTTGCCTTCCCACCATGGATCTGTTTTTTCACGCCCTTCTATCCACACGGGATATTGACATGCTTCGATGACATTGTGATCTTTACGCCCTCCTTTATATGCTTGGATTCAATCTCAACGCACCCTCAAAGACGGAGTGCGCTGCGTTGTCCTCTCTGTTGGCGGGGATATGAACTTGCTTTCCCACTCCTAAAGCATGGTTTATGAAATGGATCCGTCCTTATAGATGCCCATATCAGAAAGGCCAGGTTACCAGGCCGACCACCGGGGAAGAGGTTTTGACTTCTTTTATACCTTTTATCTGCAATTACTACGTTTATTTATTTATTTCTTACATTTACTATTCATTCACAGAATTTCCACCTCTTTGACCTTGAAAAGGGGGCAGTATAATATGTATAGATCCCAACATAAAAGGCTTTCACGTATTTCCACTAATAGGAGAAGAATGGCATATATAACTAACTGCTCTACTTCATTGTTAGCAGCGAGGGGATTGATTGTAGTGTAGCTGATTAGTAAGAGTAGAGCTTATAAATTTCTATGGATTTTTGATGGCTTGAACAATAGCATGACAAAGATGAAGTTCGATTTGATTTGAATTACGGATCTAATTGATATGGTCAATCCCAACTTTGTTCAATACTAGGCATAATGAATATAATACGAGCTCCTAGAAGGGGTGTCCCCAAGGTTCCATAAGTTAGGTGCATTCGCTTTCCGATGACTCATTCCGGAAAAGGAGTGCAAGGTGGAGGAGCCACACCCATAACCAGTATTTATGGGAGATGACTTGACTACCAAGATTGTCGGTTGATGTAATGTTCGACTGAGGTGGCATAATGGAAGGAGTGGGACAAGGCATGTTGCATATCCCAGGTCTAGCAAGGAACCTCATATTTGTGAGTAAGATGAATGATTGAGAACTGGATCTATCTCTAGCTCGTCTATATCCCCGAGATCTTCTCTCGAGACCTCCTTATATATGATCTCTTTACCATCCCACCAAGACAGACCTACGCGAACCATCCCACCAACAACTACGAACGTTCACCTCAAGCCCTCAGTTACCCTCAAGCCCTCGCTTTCTCGGCCCCTCCTAAATTTGAGCCTAAGCAGGGCAAAGGAGAACACTAAAAATTCTATAAAAAGAAAACACTCACATGCATCTACTTTCATAAGGAGGGGCATCTCTTCAAGTCTTTCCTTGCTCGTCTTTAGAAAATTGAAGGGCTTGTGATTCCCCTAATTTCAATGACGTAATGACATATATAATATAGCGAATTCATGATTGGAAGACACAAATGGTAGAAGTGTGCGAAATCACACCCTCTTTTCACACTTAAATCATGTTATCATCATGGTATTTATATATAAATTCCTATTAAGATATCTGTCGATCAATATTTTTCCATTCTGAACCAACCTGCAGCAAAAGGCTTTGGGCTATTTCCTTCCTTTCCTTCGTACCTTACCTGTAACATGTCTGTCTCCCTTTCTCCTTCGGTCGGGGTTCTATCTGTGGGCTCTCTCTAATGAAAGGCTTGGTCATTTTGAGTCTAAGTTTATTTTCAATTTTTGTTGACATTCATTATTTGTTGCTTAGATTTAAAAACTATCTTTTTTGCACATTTTCCAAACCATTTCCCCTACAACGAGCCCATTACTTAACAGTTACCCTTGCAATCACCCTCGCTTACGTGGCGATTTCCAGTTCATTATATGTGGGGAAGCAAGATATCAGAAATCCTTATTTATGCACCTAATAGCCCAAGTGCTGAAAGTCTATTTCCCTCTTTTTGCACTTAAAACAAATTTGAAGGGGCGAGCCATGACTACAATTTCATAGTGTTTGACGGAGTTTCAAGGTTGAACCTCCTAGCTGAACTTAGAAAGTGAGGTTTTTTTATCGAAGAATGTCCCATTTCCTATCTCTGAGACGTGACCTCAAAGGCGGCTATTTCCTCGTAAGAGGAACTGAGAACATATCCATGGTGGAAAGTCTCTTAGCTCATGGTGAAGGATGATGGTCTCTCGTAAAGAGAATAAAAGAGTAGAGCTCATATGGTTGACACTTGTAACGCACCCTGTTTCCACTACTATTTTCTCCTTGGTTGTATTGTAATAATAGCGGCGCTGGGTTTTCCAGCATCAGTAGCCTTTACTGCGTAGGGAGGCTTTGTAAGAATGGCACTTGGTTGTTGTGGTACTTTGTGCCGCTCAACTGCTTTGAGTTCTCCTTTGATTGGAATTGCTGGTTGCTTGAAATCAATAGCTTTAGGCACTGCTTATCTTCTAGGAACTTTAGCAGCTTTGGGTACCTCTTTTCTTGTATTATCAGGCTATCTAGGTGCTTCCTCTCTTATGAAATTATAGGAGCTCAACCTTGGTTGGCCTTAGTTCAGACTTTATTCTTACCTCAGCCATTATGTTATAAGAGACCATCTGTAGCTGGACATGGAAAATATTGAAAGAATCCTATTCTTTCTCCCTTTGGTCTAGTGTGCTTTTAAATGCCCTATTAAGATTCAATTTATTCGAAGTCAACAGAGAAATTTCTTTAATCATTTCGTTAATATCACAATTATAATTCAAAAGCCTCCAAACAAAGCATTATGTATTTAAGCGAGTGCATTACTTTCACTCTAAATATCTTGAATTCTAAATAAAGGTAAAGCGAGTGCAAGTTCTTACCAGAAAATCTTAGACCTATATCCACTTTCAGGGTGCATTTAAGTTATCCCCCTTACTGGTTTACCCTCACCCCTTGTTCCCCTCTCCTTATCCCCAATTTTGTTAGTTCGATGCTATCACTAACTTCTGAGAAGCATCATCCAATACTAGGGAGGAAGATGAGGTTTTGGTGGTTCTTTCGGTCAACTCACCCCTGCCTGTCATTTTCAAGGTAACGGTCAACTCGATACCCATTAGTTGTCGGTGAGAAGAAAAGGGAATACAAAGGTAAACACCCTATTTCAGTAGTATGAGAAACTAAGGTCCCATGTTCAATGGTTGGCCGCAACACTAAAGTAGTCCAAGAAGTTACGACATAAACCAAGGTCCCATGTAAAAGTGCTAACCTCAATGCTAAAGTGGTCCTAGGAACTAGTTTAGAAACCTAGGTCCCATGTATTAGTGTTGATGCTAACTCCCCAATGGTGTAATGAGCAAAGTTCGGAGGTTTTTTGAGTCAGACATGGCTCTGTATAGTTACAAGGCATAGGTTCCCCCCACTGGAGCTATCTCTTCGGCTTATTGATAAGCTGTTCAGTAGAACAGAATGGGTGGTTGATGAGAATTGGTAGTCCGAATCATGTCATCTGATCTGTATGTGGTAGCTCAGTTTATAATTGAAGGGGTTGGTCAAATTTGAAGGTTGTTGCTACCTTCTATTGTTGGTCACAGAGTTTGTTTGATTTACTGTTTTCAATTTATTGTGCAAAATTTCAATTTATTTGCATGCAATTGTTGGTTCAGAAGTCATTTTTTTATTAACCATGTTTGTGCCCAAATCATGTTACCATAAATGGAATGGCAGGATATTTTTCCAAGAGATGGTCAAGAAACAGAAGGAGTATTTAAAAACATCTATAATATTTTTTTAGAAGTACCATAATACACAATAACATTGAGTATTATCATGGGAAAGGAATGTCTGGATGTAAGTTTGGTTTCATTGTAGGAGGAAGGCTTTACTTTAGAGTAGCCTTGAGCTGAGTTTTTGATTGGATTGTATGGAATATATAGAAAAATAATTATTTTTTACTTTGTTTAGATTATACATGAAAATTAAAAATTCTAACATTTAATAAAATCACAAATCTCACGTTCTTTTATACCAACTTTTGTTCTTTCAAGATTATTTTCCTAGCAGTGACTATTAAGTAGTCTATGGATGGTGGAGAATCGAGATTAGAACTTGAAGGTTTGAGTGCTAGGTGGGGAAGTTGTTGTTGTAGATTGTGAAGACTTGAATAATTTTCATTGTATAATGCGAAGTTGTCATGACTTGCTTGTAAATTGAAATCATGAAGACTCGACATATTGTTAGGATTGTTACCATGTCTTTTGAGAGGATGGATTAGAGCATTGACCATTAAGTGGATTTAATATTGCAAATGGGAGGTTGGATGATCAAATGGTAGTTAGAGATACCATTTCCTATCAAAGTTAAAATCCCCAAATATTTGTACTATGTGGAGTAAGGATAGAGCTAAACATTAATGACTATAACTATAGGTACAACCAATTCTCACTCGTTTGGAAACTGTGCTTGATTAGATTTTCTAGACTTGAAAATAACATATTCAACAATATCACAGGTTCATATTAACATACATAAAAATTTCCAAGGAGCATGGCATGAAGTTGTGAACTAATATGGACAAAGTTCAATTTGTCCATTTTTAAGAGTCAAATCCAAAATCATGTTTCAAAATATGATAATACACAA
This sequence comes from Pinus albicaulis, assembly GCA_034641835.2. Taxonomy (NCBI): domain Eukaryota; kingdom Viridiplantae; phylum Streptophyta; class Pinopsida; order Pinales; family Pinaceae; genus Pinus; species Pinus albicaulis. The sequence goes on from JAXQQM020066589.1 coordinate 12,119, forward strand.
CAAATATAATAGCTTAGGAATAAGTGGCAAAGAAGGCCCTCATGCTTTTGTGCAGTGTTGCTTCAATTGCATGAACTTGTTTTTTGGATACACTGGATATTGGGCCTCTTAACCTTGCTAAGCAGTCCTTTTGAGGTTGCATCTAGGTTCCCATGTTAATGATAATAAGGTAGATGTCTAGTATGTGAAACTAGTCATGATTTTAGTTTGTTTCGTCAATCATAGTTGGTTTTTTCTAGAAGTGATTGGGTTAAGCATATGTGAAAAACCAAAATTAATCTTTTCAAGATTTATTTTTAATTTGTTCCTTAGGTATTGACGATATATACAAACACTCATAAATTCTAAACTAGTATTGGAAAATGAGGACATAAAACCAAACTGCCATTTTGGTGACAAACATAATGGTTGGGTTGAAGTGTGGGAGCCGTGGGATAACAAAAGGATCTGCTCTTTGCTAGAGGACCCTCTTTAAAATATTTGGGACAATAATCCAGATAAGAAAATTGAATAATAAAGAAACCTTTGGAGTATAGATACACTTCATAGTAATTTTTTTTCCAGTTTGAATAGATCCACTTGTACAGTTCTAATATAGGTGTTGTGAATTAGACTTCAATGCATGTGATTCACAGAAAGAGAGAAGGTTTGTGACCTCTTGCTCATAGAACTCTACCATTGTGACCTTTATAGCTTGGGCTCATAAGGAAACATGCACATTTAAAGTGCATGCTAATAGAGGCATTTATTTCCAACACGTTTTGTGGTTTTTTCTTGACCCATTAATTAATGACACTTATGATTAATAACTCTTTGGTAATTTTAAATATTGTAAACTTGATTACAAATTATAATTGTTGAAGTGGAGTGGTTTATTTGAGACCTTATCCTTGAAAGAAATAGTCTTTGAGGATGAAAACACATGTTTTCACATCACTCCTTTTTCTAGGCACAACACCAAAATTAGAATAATGTCTTTGCATATGTTAGACAATAGATAATGGCCATCAAGTTGGTCTCCTGCAAACAAAGTTATTATTGGTCCACAAGGATCATATGCATGAGCTCTACTTTTTGCTTTTTATTTACGATAAAATCAAGAAAGTTCACCCAAAATATTAAGGTTTTCCCTATGATAGACTTGACAATAATTTGAAAGCTTGCTTTGATTTCAAAGCCCTCTCAAATTAAGGTCCCCTAACATTTCCATTGTTACTAATTTTTTTGTCAAATAATTTTTGTTCAAATATTTTGTTGAACACTTGTCGTGCAACCTCAGGTCCAAAAGAAAGATTTTTTTTTTGGCCTAAGTGAGCTTGATTGAAACGTGTTAACTACCAATCTATCTATGAGTACATCCAAGAATATTACTTTACCATACCCCTAAGAACACATCTAAGCCATTATTTTTGTGCTTGAACTACCATGTTAGTCCCTAAAGAACAATTAGGGTTCTTCCATTGCTAATAGAAACAACCATAGAGCTCTTTACATATGAGCCATGTTGACATATTTTCAAGTTTCTTTGTGTATGTTAGTTCCTTCGAGCAAACTCAAACCAACAATAACCTAGGTGCCATTGTTTGCACTACCTTTGATCTCTGACACTTTGTGATTACGACTTCAAGGCATTCCTTCATTGTGCGATGCAAGGGATGTGTTGACTAGTTAGTGAATAGTAAACACCCCAATATTTGTGGTGTTCTTAGCCTTAATAGCTTTAGTAGAAGGCTTAGAAATTGACCTTCACCTAGAGGAATAACCATAATGCTCTAGGAAATTTTTGCAGTCACTCCCAAAGTTCCCTCTATGGCTCAGGCTCATAAGGAAAAATTCTCATTTAAATTCCATAATAATAGAGTTAATTTCTTTGCAATAAGTTCTATGTTTTTATCTTGACCTCTTAATTAATGACATTTATGATTAATAACTATTTAGTAAAGTTTCATATATTGTAAACTTGATTACATTAAATCATAGTATTGGAGTGTTAATACTCTAATATTATGCACTTGGATAATTCATTATATTAAAAGGTACCCCTTCAATGGTATTTTAGGGATGCCTTTGAGAAAGTGGCATTCATGGGACACCTACCTAGTGGTAAATATGTGTCCTTGACCCACATGTGTTTGTATGTGTATGTGTGTGTTAAAGGGGTTTCCAATATGAGGATGAGTTGCATTACCCTTGAGATGCATTATCCAGTCACTTATAAATATGCACATTTAGATTGGGTTACTTGTTACATGGATGCATTTAGTTTGATTTGTAAATATTTTTATTTTCCCCCAAATTTTCACAACTTCATTGTGATTTTAACAATTTTCATTATAGAGTAAGACAAATTTGTATGGTTAAACTATATTGCACACAAACATTTGTCATTTCCTCTGAAGGAGCCAAATTTCTTGGATAATTATAGATAGGATTGAAATGGAAATTTAAATGGAAAACAAAAACTGGCATCATTTGGACATAGCTAACATAAGTTGCTCTGAGCCATGTTTTGATTTGCAAAGAAAAATAAGCAAGTGCTAAAAATGTTGTGTTATGTTATCTGTTATAACTTATTTTCATTTCCAACATTTGTACAAACTTTGTTAGTTGATAGGTACCCCAATAAGAAATTGAGGACAACAACATTAACACTTGCACATTCAAAGTGTATGATTAAAATTTTTTGCATGTGTCATTCCTATTATCACTTTGTACTTCTTTTGATGCATGTGAAATAACCGTTTAGGTTGACCCTAAGCACCACCAATAGAACTATTGAATTTACACCATATCAAAATACTTGAATTCTATTGATGGAAAAATAATTGCCTCTTTTATTATTCGAAGCATCCATTGTATATATATAATGTTCATAAACATAAAATTTTATAAATTTGAGTGAAAAAACATCTTGCACAAAGAAATAATAAGATCATACTAGCAAGCCAACAACCTTCAAATTATTAATGACACCATTGCGCAAAGATGTAGATAATGGGCATTTAACACATGACTCAATCTTGATAGAACCTAAAATTTTAAATGATTGGTTTCATGTAAATGTACTCCACAACATGTTATGTTGTGATATGGGTCTGCACATATTTTCTCAAGCTCCACACAAAAGAAGGTTTGAGAACTAAGAACAAATATTTATGATGTTACTTGTTTACAAATTTGAGAGAGCCTCAAGGGTTACAATCAAAATCTAGAAATTTTGTTTCTTGGTGGAATGTGAGACATTCTTGGATTTGTATAACGCTTCAATGCTTGTTTAGGATCTAGGTAAGTGCGAATGAATAGAAGCTTTCTATAATTGTTCTATATTGGATTCCCATTCTCTCTAAGTTATCAAAGGCAAGTTAAAACCTGATTAGACTAAGGGACAACATATTCCATTGCCAAACTTTAACCTTACAGGGAAGTGCACTACACTTGTCTGATACTTCCACACATTTTGAGGGCATGCCAATAGAAATGTCATTGTTGTTGGATACACTCGTGCTGGTTAGTTTTAGAATTTTTTTTGTCAAATATGTTGTTTTCATGAAGTAATATTTCCAACCAAGAGGATAAAGACTTGGCATGTCTAGGACATATGGTGTTATTTCTTGCGTGTATTTGTGATTTATTAGTATTCCACCACTATAACTTCATTATGTAGTTGTCCGTTTAGTAGTATATTAAAACAATGATTTGTTAAAGGAAAATGATTCTAGTTTGTTTGAATGCCATAAATTGGAAGGAAATCTAGCTTTGAATTGGAAAAATGGAATATATTATGAAAATATGTTTTTTGATCAAATATAGGCCCATTGCCCAATCATTAAAAAAAACAGTCACGGCAATAAGAAATGATTTTGGACACGATGAATTACACAACTCTCTAGCTCAAAAACAAGTTAGCATATTCAGTTTTGTTCGCATCAGAGAAAAATGAACGAGTAACCTTAAGTTTTCTTTGAATATTTATAGAATCATTTTAGAGATTTTAAATGGAAATTGCGTGTGCTAATATTGCTCAATTGATTACAGGGAAAATAAGGGGCATACATAATTTGTTGGCATGGGAATTGGATTCCTTTTCCCTTGGAATAGTACACTGATAATTGAAGATTACTATATTGAAGCTATATTCCGGGTTAGTATCAAATTTACAAAGTCTTGTCTTATTCTTTTTTAGTTTCTTGTTGTAATCTTGTGTCAGCAATAATTTGCTCCACCCATTAGATTTCTACTAACTAGTTTTATTGTTGAAGTGTCACTGCTTCTTAGAGATAACTAGAGGAAATGATACAACTACAAAAGTGGAGCATGAGACATTCTTAGTAGAAATCTCTAGCTCTGTTGTGTTTATTTATGACATTTATTTGCTTTGCTTATACAGGTCATTTGGCCACATAGTGGCCACTGTTTCCCAGCTAAAGAAAACTTGTTTGAGTGTCTTGCTTTTATGGGGGAAAATGACATTAACAATATTGCTGATGTTGAGGTATATATCGTATAAATCCTTTATAGTCTATTTCAATTTATATTCCAGTGTTCATCGACTTTCATGTCTTATACTCTACATTGTAACCTTTTTTGTTTTCTTTTTGCAGAAAATGGACTCAGTATTGATGGTAAGAAGCAAGGATTGAAGAAAGATGGGAACAATAACACTAGAGTGACAAAGAGAGAGAAGTTAACTGGTCTAGTGGTACCCTCACATACGACACACATAAATATTGATGGTCAAGTTTTCAGAGTTGGTGAATTCACTTGCAATTCCTTGGCAAGATAATGAAATGTTTTGAAGTGATGAACAATATTTTATCTGTAAATTGTACTCCAACCAATATTAAGTTGGAAACTCATATTGTAATACTTGAAATTTTATATAATATAATTTATGTGGTTGGAATTATTTATATTTTCACATATTACTTGGTATTGTAATTAGCATATGTAACTTTGCGTTTTCATATTAGATGAACATGTAAATTGTACTACATTTTTTTTAAAATTTAGTTGCAAAATCATACTAATTAATTTATGTTGATTGATAATGAACACATAAAACCAATCTAAAACTGTTAAAATAGTAGTTTATATTGATTAATGATGAAAACAAATAAAATGAATATACTACTAAATTAGTCATTTATAATGATTATTAATGAAAATAAATGAAATGAAAATAAACTACTAAATTAGTCGTTTATATAATGAGTAAATGACTGCTTCAAATGATAAATTTGTGACTACAAATGACGACTAAATTTTACATATATACGACTATTAGTAGCTAATTTACAGTATCTTATAACACGACTAAAATTTAGTCATGTTTCTTCGGTCATTAATTGGTTTCAAACGATGACTAAAATTTGCATATATATGACTAATAGTAGCTAATTTACAGTATCTTATAACACGACCAACATTTTGGTCATATTTCTTTGGTCATTAATTGGTTTTTTTGGGTGATCATATAGTAATATATTTTGTTGTATATTTGGTCATTAATTGTCACAATTAATGACCAAATCACAGATTAAATCAATGACCAAATTAAGGACCAAATTAATGACTAAATTAATGATCAAATCAATGATTAAATTAATGACTAAATCAGTAACTAAATTAATGACCATGTCTGACAAGAGGATACGGGAGTCTTGGTGGAAGGCCATTACGTTGTGGCGTGGAGCTTCACCACCGAAGGCACGGCACCGCAGCAAGATTTGTCGCGTCTCCCTTCATTTGCTAACATATATTCAAAATGTCTCGGCCCAGGATTCAAAGCCGGCGTTACCGTGGTCACCGTGGTTATCATTTTGGTAGCGACTGGGGCGTTCCTGTTTGTGAAAAGAGCGAAAAACAGGGAAACGATCGAAGAAATGGGAGGATGAGTACTGGCCCCATAGATTCACTTACAAAGAGCTCAGCATCGCCACCCGCAGATTCTGGGATGATAACATTGTGCAACAATAGGGTTTTGGCAAGGTTTACAAGGGCGTTCTCCCAGGCAGCGGCCAAGAAGGCCATTTTTAAAACAAAATAAATCTTTCGTTTTAAAAAATCACTTTTTATTTTTATATTATCAATTGAATTGTTTTAAAAATAAAATTTAAGATAAAAATTGTGACAAAAATTATTTGAGATAAAATTTTATGTTTAAGACAAAATTAATTTGAGACAAAAATATTTTAAAACAAAATTTTATATTTAACACAAAAAATACAAATTTTTTGGACAAAATTTTATATTTAATACAAAAGCAGTTTGAAACAAAAATATTTTAAGACAAAAATAGTTTGAGACAAAATTATTTTAAGAAAAAACTTTATATTTAAGACAAAAACAGTTTGAGACAAAATTATTTTAATATAAAACTTTATATTTAAGACAACGGGATATTGGGATAATGATAATTAAGACGAAACCCATTTAAGACAATTAGCAATTAAGATAAAACCATTAGCAATACTTCATAACAAGGTGATTGTCAAATGACTTACATTCCATGAACTAAAATTGTTTATTTTTTTAAATATGTGAAAAAATTTAAATTACTTCAACTAAACTTTCATATAAATTTGCAAGAAATTAAAAACAATATAGAAATAAATTTTTTTTTCTCAATTGTTATATATATATATATATATATATATATATATATCAAAACTATACATAAGGAAATAAAATAAAAAATATAAATTCATCTATATATGGATTTTAAACTTTCATTCTTTTCACTGAAATTCCATGAGTGGATAGTGGATAATTATATTTTTTATTTTTGAAAATAGATATTCAAAACACATGAAATTTGATCAAGTCAATTTTATTTCTTTTATATTCTATTTTTCCTTTTTCATTAAACCACATTCTAAGAATATAATAAATAAATAGATAAAAAAATATTATTTTTTGGTTGGCCACTCAAGGAGATTTAACTTTGAATCTCATGTTTTAACATAATACTTCATAACAAGGTAATTGTCAAATGAGTTACATTCCATGAACTAAACTTTGATATAAATTTGCAAGAAATTAAATACAATATAACTATAACATATATATATATATATATATATCTCAACATATATATATATATATATCAAAACTATACATAAAGAAATAAAATAAGAAAACACAAATTCATCCATATATGCATTTTTAACCTTCATTTTTTTCTTTATGAAAAATCATAATTTTGGTTTTTGTATGTGTTATATATCAAAAAGATAAGTAACAATAATTTAATTATTTCTTATATAAAATTTTAGTATTTAAATTTTTTCTTATTGTATAATATATATATATATATATATATATATATATATATATATATAGTTTAATATTTTTTTATATACATTTATTATTAGGTATTAAGTTGTTGGTAAAGATTTTCATCTCGTAATTTCAAAACTATGAATGGATTATTAAGAAACCAAGTAATATTAGTAATTGATATCATTACCATGAATGCATTATTAAGAAAACAAGTAATATTAGTAGTTGATATCATTGCAAACTAGGGAATAACGATTATATGGTTTATCTTCCTCGGTTAATAGAGATATATGTAAAGAAATTGTGAAAGAGGTTGAAAGAGTACCCTAGCATAAACTTTAATTTAACATAAAGAGCCATTGTCAAGCCCCTATAGTCACCCATATCGGAAACTGACTTAGCGCACCCAGGTGGCCCGTCACTATAGGTTTGTGGTGCATCTGACTCATTTCATCTCATCGATTTTCTTAATCTGAAACTATGTGATTATATACTACACTTCAATTTTTATATTTCACGATCATTAAAATTCATAAGTTTAACACTTATTGAAGTATGTAGATAATAATTCCATACAATTATGCCTTAACATAACCAATATGCAAATGATATGAAAGAAAGTAATCTTATAGAATCAACAACCTAAGTGGCCTAACAGTTGTCAAACATTCAAATGTGTTGTACAATCAAGTGAACTCTAGTCTTGTATAAAAATTTAAATTATAAGAGCACATAACTCATACAAACCTATCACCAAATTTCCTATTTCATTTACAATCATCGATCGCAACTTTGTCATAGATCAAAATTGTTTCACTTAATAGAAATAGTAAGTACTCTCGTATGCATGGAATGTATGAAGAGTTAAATTAAGTGAAGGAAAGCAAGTTAAGTCTAATTAAGTCTAATATTAGAAGTCAAGTGAGTCAAATTTAAAAAGGTAATGCCTTGTCAAGAAAAGCTAAGTGAAAGAAAATAAAAATGTTAATTTATGTTAAAGTGAAGTTCGAAAAGTTTAGTTAAAGCGTAAAGTCGTAGCTTGCATGAAGAAAATAAAGTTAGAGTTTGCATGATTCCATATTTAGAAATTTCAGTGCTTATATACTCATGGTTGGGTCATTGTAATGTGAAGTAAGAAGAGAGAATAACAACAATTCGGTGGATGTATATGAGAGAATAACTAATGAATATAACTTATTTATTCATGAAGCTTGTGTACTTATTTGTATTGTGTTTGCATGTTTATCTTTGCATCTAAATAAAAAATGGTATCATAGCAAGGTTTAGCAAGGTTTCAAAACAGAAAACAAGTTAAGAAGGTCATTAGCTACTTCCACTAAGATTCTTGGTTATTATGAGTATTCTGCAAATTGAAGTTTGTATCCATTGGTACATAAGTAGAAACTAGAGCTCGTTGAGAGTTTGTAAACCCAACTACTAAAATATTAAGGTGAGTAGCCTGTAGAGCCACCACCATATCAAGAGGAAAGAGCCACCACCACTGACCAAATAAGGAGTCTCCACCATAAGTTGTAGCCATGAGCCTCCATAAGAATATGCATAGAAGAGCTTAGCAAACTTGCTAGTAGTTGTTGGGAGCGACCGTTAAAGTGAAGGTTAAAATTTGTATTTTTAAAGATAATCGAGTGTATCTGATGTTAATTTATAGAAAGCTAACACAATAAGGAAAGAAGGTATAAGACAAAATAAATACTACAACCATGGGTCACAAAGTAAGAATGAAGCAAACCGAGAAAAGAAATCGACAGGAAGAGCCAAATTATTTTGAAGATCTCATAGAGGTTCTCTGCACAATTGAGGAATCTAAAAGACAAGTAGACGAAATTTGAGGATGAATGGATCAGGATAAATCTGGTAACACTTCCAAAATTTACTAGTAAAATTTTTATTTTCTAGGAACTATCAAAATGAAAACTTTTCTTCGATGTAAAGAGTCATTTGACTATCGGTCTAATAAACCATGTGATGAAGTATGTGCTATCTTAGTATTGGATCTAATGAAACATGCATTGGATTAGAATTCCTTGTTTAAGGTAGCGAAAGATATATCTTCCTAAGAAGCATGGAAGACCCTGGAAGTAGAATTTTATGTTACAGTCTGTTGAAGAATGAATATAAAGTTAACTGTAGTTCTAAGATTAAATGGGAAAGACTCTACGAGGAAAATGAAGCTTGGAAAATCCCACTCAAATGTGGATGATGGTCATAAAGACTATAAAATTGAAACCCATCAGGCAGACATGCATATAGATGAAGAAGACACATAAAAGATTGCAGAGTGAGAAGTTGAAGCCCCTATATGTGAGGTAGAGTAAGAACATATAAATTCTCGAGAACCCCACTGTAAAATGGATGGTGAAGATGATGATGAATCCCACTCTCATGAGACACGTGTGGATGGTGACTGAAAAGTGAGTAGTGAATTGGTGAATCCAACAATAGTCATTTTTGATGATGGTGAAGCTTCCAATAAATAAGTGAATAACATGTGTGATCTAGTTGGTATGATTGTAGTTTATGATCACCTCTTTGCATCAGAGTTTGAAGAATTTAAGTTTGAGAATAACAAAGACAATTTTTCATATTAAGTATTGGTTTGTAGAGCTGAATGTGCATCTCTCATGAATCCAGTAAAAAATGATGAATTTGGTGAAGTTGAAATTTTTAATGAGCACATGCATGAAAATAATGAGCAAAGTGGATGAGAATAATGTTGATGAAATTTGTGGTCTCTTTTTCAAAACAAGGACTAATTGTGGAAATATGGAAAGTGCCATGTTTGATGAATAATTGAAGGTTGAAGCTACCACTGTGGCAGCAAGTTGTAACAAGCCTAGTAAAAAATCCATGTAAAAGTTAATAAAGGTAAAATAAGACTTTGGTCATGGGACACGTATCCCAAGTTGAATGTTGCACAAAAACATCCTAGTGGGTGTTAATTTTGGTTTATTAATGGTTATGGAAATTGGAAAAGGAAATGGAAAAGGCTTTGGAAAGGCATGAGGCATTTATTGGAATTTTATTTATGAAAATAATGGAAAACAGGAGAAAATGGATGTGAAAGATCATAAGTTGCATGTGAGGAGGAAAATGAAGGAAAATAATGGAAAAATGAAGAAATTAGAGGCCTCATTGATAAAAAGGCTTATGAGAATCAGTTGGCATATTTTCACAAACTCTTTTCAGTTCAATTTTGGAGCTCTCATTCTATTCTCTCTCTCATACTCTTGGAGTCTTTGAGTTTTCTTAGAAAAATATTGTAGGACTGTGGCATACATTGGATTTGGAGTAAGAAGGAAAATGAAAAGCAAGAAAGTGCAATAGGACAACGAGATCGATAGCTATAGCAGGTTTTGCTTCCAGGTGTTGAGTTTCATGTATGGTTCTCTTACTGGTTTTGGCGTGCATGGCATATGAACGTGGTTATTTGGTTATGCTTTTTCAATGGCATGGGGGATTGGTTTTTTTGTGCCTTTGGTTGTGGGTCAAGTTATTAGTTCCTGGACGCCTGGGTTGGAAAAATTCTCAAGAATTCCTTGGTGGGTTGCGTTACTAGTCCTAGAAGCCCTGGTTGGAAAAATGCTCTGGAAGCCAGACAACAAATGTGTATTGAGTTACTATAGTCCTGAAATTCTTGGTTGGAACAAACGCATTGGAGTCCTGGACAGCTTTGGTAGAGACCAATATGGTGATGGTTAGTGATGTTCGACCATGAAGTGGAATCACTAATTGAGGGTTGAGGTGTTTCACCTCTGAAATCCATGTTTTTGTTTTGATTGATTTGTTCTATGAGATCAAACATTCATGCTTGGAATATGGCATGAGGGTGGCTGGTTGAAAGAAAGATATGGTTCATCCTAGATTATGGTCGGGTGGTTCATGGAAGTCCCATACCTAGTCAGCCTATGCAATCATCAATGAGAGCTATTTATCCTTGGTATTTTATGGGTAAATATACTTGTTTATATGTGGCTTATATCGTTGCTATGTCCTTGATATTTCTGTTGGTTATGTGTTGGTTATGATTGAGTTTTACGAAAATGATAATGTATGGTTCTCATCATGTTTTGGTTAATCACTGAATTTACAATGACTATATGGCTTAATAGATGGTAATGCAATTATTACGATGAGGCATCAATGCTTCTTAGTGATTCTCAAATAATTTTGAGACCCTTGTGCTCATACTTCTTGTTTTAACCTGTAGAATGAATATTTCTGACATGTTTGATGAAATGGTTGTCATGGCTAGTAGGGGTCCACTCAAGTCCTTGTTCAAATATTTACATTTTTATCATTATTTTGATGTTAATTTTAATTTATGGAAGTTTCATGGAGTTTTGGGCAGTGGCATGAGTCCTGGATCTGAAAAAGTGGCTCAGAATTTGGAGTCGTTGGCATAGCACTACCTAGAAAATTCCCTAGTCACAGGCATGCCTTGTTGTGGGAGCGACTACAGGTTCTCAGTCGCAAGCATCCCCGTGTCAAGGGAGAAATTAAGGATTTGATGAAGAAAAATGTCAGTTTTTCTCAAGGGTTGGTCACCTGGATGGGTTGGATGGCTCCTCGGGGTTCTGTTGCAAGTGGAGAAGGTTAGGTTGGTTGTGTTCTATCAGTTCCACTTCCTTAACTAATATATAGGGAGTTGAATAATATCATAGTAACTCTTCATCACATGTTTTCCCCGGTTGGCCGATTACGTGGGTAGATGTGGGAGGAGGGTGTTATACAGTGGTCTCATAGCATGGTTCTATTCTCCTTGGGTGATGTTTTGTTTCTATTCCCCTTGGATGAATGTGTTGTCGTATGTACATGTCGGTTTCATATAGGTCCGTGTGCTTGTGATATATGTTCTTGTTGTGTATGCATGGTATTGGTCATGATTGTAGTGGTGTCTCCATGTGAAATTTGACGGTGTCGTTGTTGAATGTATTTTTTGTGACTTTATGCCAGTTGTGCATCTGTTATGTCTATCACTGTTTGTATGTTGTTATTCATACCTTGACTAGATGATGGTTGTTGTGGATGAATTCATGGTATGTGGTCAAAATATTCATGCATTGATAACTAGATAATTGTTGAAAATATGTTTATATGTTTATCTAATTATGTTATATATAAATATATGTATTGCGCTAATTTGGTCAGTCTTGCAGACGAGATATCCTCTCCGAGCTATACTAAGGTACGCTGGTTTGTTTATGATTTGGTTTATCTGAAATAAAATACATTATAGGAAGAAGAGATAAAAGATGACTAACAAGATGGTATACTACAAAGATTCTCCCCATGAATCAGATGAGTAGAGTGGTGTTGGGAATTCTTCTGACTTAGCAGACACATTGAGGAGTTTGAAGGAGTAAATAAGGATTTGAAAAGAAGATAATGACAAAATCATGCAGGCATAGGAGGATATGACTACTGGGGCCTTTGGAAGTAGACCCCATAGTCAGCACAGTTTAGATACAGATGACACGAGAAGGGATGTCAGGTTTTTGGATACTCCAAAAAGGAGGGGTGATGGACACATGTACTATTCTTGTTCTGGTTCTGATAGGTATCATGTTCATCATTGTTATCATCCTTATAGGAGGATTGATAGGGGATATTTTCTGGATGAGTTCAAGAAATAAAATCCATTTACATTCGATGGGTAAATGAAGAAAACAGAGGATGCATAAGCATGGTTGATTGGAATGAAGAAGCGCATGAAGAGTCTTGGTTCGTGCAGTTGGATACAGGTACAAAGAAGTGATTTCATAATTGGGTAAGAGCTTATGCATTTGATTTGAATGGTGTGTCTATATAGCACATTTGAATGTATTTTCATTGGGTTCGTATAACATGCTTTTAGGTATGGACTGGTTGTATCTCCATAAGACCAAAGTGGACTACTATGACAAAGCTATTGAGTGCTTGGATGAAAATGGAGAACAGATATTCTTGCAAGGAAATAATAAGGAAACATAAATTACAATGGTGACAACTATGCAGATGAAGTGTAGTTGCAAGAACAAGTGTGTGTTATTTGCAATACATATTTCTAGTGACAAAGATAAGGAAGTTGATGATGTAGATATCTTGAGCAAGTACCCAGTTTTACAATAGTTTCAAGATGCATTTCCTGTATATATTTCATAGTTTTTGCCTCACATGGAAGTGTATTTTTTTATTGATTTGGTACCAGGGGCAGCACCAACATCAAAAAAACCATACAAGATGAGAACTCCACAGTTGGTAGAGCTAAATTTGCAGTTGAAGGAAATGTTGGACAAGGGATACATTAGGCAAAGTGTATCACTATGGGGCACACCAATATTATTTTTGAATAAGAAGGATGGTACTCTCATATTGTTCATTCATTACATGCAATTTAATAAGGTGACCATTAATAATAAGTATCTATTGTCGGGGATTGATGATTTGTTCGATCAATTGAAAGGAACAATAATGTTATCAAAGTTTGATCTAAGATTAGACTATTGACTATTAAAATTTCTCCCAAGGGTTGTAGAAATAGATTTTGTATATAAACTTGTATTCTATGGTTTCAAACCGTTCTTGTCTCCTTCAAGGGGGTTTCTTGAGCCCTTCAAAAATACTTCCTTTTGCTAACCAGATGGATTGTTTCTTTCACACATGTATAGAAACATACTTTGCAAATCATATTTAATAGATTCATAAGATGATATTATTGGTATTGACTACACCTTATTTAGAGACATATTTTTTATTGTAGGGTTTGGTACCTTTCTATTGGATGTGGTTGGTGATGTGAAGACTACTCACCCTCAAGTAAAGATTCATACTAACTCTAACAAGCATATGGATGCTTGTTGATAAAGGGAGACCCCTCTTAGGTTAGCTCATTAGATTCTTTGTTTGTTCATGCTATTTTTTTTGTCATGAATTTCCTTCTCCAAGGGGTTGAGACTATTTACTTCATTTATTGAGACTAAGAAAAGGTTCTTTCAAGTCAAAAGTATAATAAAAATTTGGGATTACCTCTAGGATTTTAAAATTCATAGGATCGTTGGTTTGGATTGGATCCACTTTTCTTAGGCTATATCATGTCTACTACTTTACCTTCCTCTAGCTCAAACAATTATAACACATTAGTAAGTGTTCCTTCCTCTTCTTTATTTGTGATGATATCTATCTCCATATGCGAATCAATTCCTTGCAAACCGAGTCTTCTTAGTGATGGAATGGCACAGTTTGATCTGACCATTTCTTCTTGTTGCAGTTTGTAGGAGGTTCTTGATCCCACCATTTATTCGTATTTAAGTATTTTAAACCAAGTTGAATGAGCTAAGGGGGTTGAGTTGTAGACGAATCCAAGGAGGATGCATGGACTACAACTTACTCGAGGTTCTCGATCTTGCCTGTTCTTCCTATTGAAATTGAAGAATTTTTATCCCAATTGAAGGAGATGAAGGGGAGTTGAGCGGGTTGAGTCACAGGAATAGTCAAGGAGGATGTAGGGACTACAACTTATGCGGGTTTCTTCATCCCGTTGATTATTACTATTGAAATTTAATCCTTTTCATCTCGGATGAAGGAGTGGAAAGGGGTTGAATTGTATGTGTAGTCAAGGAGGATGCAAGGAATTAGGTTAAGGGGACATGATAATGACTGGGTTAACTGGGTTTTCCTTTTATTTCAGTTCAGAAGAGGTTTAGGGTTATAATACTTTGATCTATGACATATTTTCATGCCATCAATGGGTGTGCGATTGGAGAATTTCTCATTCCAAATTTTCCTCGAGTGCCATCATGCCACTGTACGAACATGGCATACGAGATGAATATTGAGCCCGAACCGAGGAGTGTCGAGCTCATCGGTCATATAAAAACCCTCATTTTAAAAATTCCTCATTTGTGAATTAAATCACTTACTAGGAAACATAATGAGAGGTGTTGGCTTATAAATTCCCCTTTCGAAGGCCCTTGATATATTCTATTTTTAGGGTACACTAATGTGGTATTATTGGAAAGATAAATGAACAGATCTTTCACTCAAAGAGTTCAACATGAGAAAAAATATCTTATCTGCCCTTATTATTTTAGCAACTGCAAGTAAGAGTTGGTAGTAAACATATATTACTCAATCTCGAATTGTATGACCTTGTTCAAATTAAAGATAATAAAAACCTCTAGGATTTGGATGAGATCATTACTCATTTCTAGTTGTCACGAATATGAATGGGGACGCCATCTGGAAATACCAAAACCTATCATGAGTAGCATTAGCATGGACCCTTTAGAAAGTCAGAGGTTTTTTGAGAAAAATATTGATGGGTCCCTATAATACTCTAGACGGATCTGTTTTTGAAGACCAAGCTTTAAACAATAATGACATGGCTCGTATCAGAGGAGAATGGACATTTTGGCTCACACCTCCATAATATATTTCGCAGATAACTTGCTTGCCCCAATACCAATGGCAGAAGACTCATTCATTAGTTGGTAACTTCCCTTACAAATATATAAGGAAACAACTACCGATATCACGGTCATTCGCCATCATTTGCCATCACCCATGGGACAGCAAGACTCAGAGGTATGGTGGAAAGTTATTTTTGGGCTTATATATTGCAATTAATTGGATGTCGACCTTTGTTCTTAAATTGATTTCTAATTTCTATATTTTTTTTGGGTTTCCTCTTTCTACAGACTGCAGGGATGGGTGTACCCATTTGGTTCAGATTTCAAGGGCCCAGTTTTTATCGGTGAGTAAATGTCCTGCCTTTACAATTGATTGAAGTAATAAATACAAGCCATTGTAAAAATTTGATATGCACCGAGAGATTGTTAGGGTTGATAAGTTTAGGGATAAAATGATATTGTGATGGTGTATATTTTTTATATTTCATTTTTTCCCTCATCCTTTCTCCTCTATATTTTCAACCAATTTTGTCTAACTGGATCTCTCATGAAAACTTTTATTCTAGAACTTCTATTAGTTTTCGAACAAAGTATTTCATTGGGTGCATGCCATTAACATTTTGGGTTTCCTAAATAGGCGGCATTTTTATCCGGATTGAAGGAGATGAGGGGGAGATGGGCCAGGTAAGTCATAGGAATAGTCAAGGAAGATGCGGGACGCCAGCTTACTGATTTTCTTCATCACGTCCGATTTTAATACATTGTATTTGAATCCTTTTGTCGGTTGAAGGAGTGGAGAGGCGAGGTGATTTTATGTGCGGTCAAGGAGGATGCAGTGGACTTAGGTGGGGACATGATATTGGCGGTTCCTTTCGGTTTCCTTTTATTTCAATTCATAAGAGGTTTAAGGGTATAATACTTTGATCTATGACATATTTGCATGCCATCAATGGGTGTGCAGTTGGGGAATTTCCCATTCCAAAGTTTCCTTAGTGCCATCGTGCCACTGTACGAACATGGTGTACGGGATGAACATTGAGCCCCAACTGAGGAGTGTTGAGCTCATCGGTCATATAAAAAACCCTCATTTTAAAAATTCCTCATTTGTGAATTTAGTCACTTGCTAGGAAACATAATGAGAGGTGTTGGCTCATAAATTCCCCTTTCAAAGGCCCTTGCAATATTCTATTTTTCGGGTGCACTCATATGCTTTCATTAGCAAGAGAAATGAACAGAGCTTTCACTCAAAGAGTTCAACATGAGACAACTCTCCTATCTACCCTTATTATTTGAGCTAGTAAGAGTCGGGAGTAAACATATATCACTCAATCTCGAATTGTAGGACCTTGTTCAAAGTAAAGATAATAAAAACCTCTAGGATTTGGATGAGATAATTACTCATTTCTAGTTCTCCCGAATATGAATGGGGACATCATCTGGAAAGACCAAAACCTACCATGAGTAGCGTTAGGGTGCACCCTTTAGAAAGTCAGAGGTTTTATCATTTAGAGGTTTTTTGAGAAAAATATTGATGGGTCCCTATAATGCTCAAGACAGATTTGTTTGTGAAGACCAAGCTTTAAACAATGATGACATGGCTCGTATCAGAGGAGAATGGACATTTTGGCTCACAACTCCATCATATATTTGGTAGATAACTTGCTTGCCCCAATACCAATGGCACAAGACTCATTCATTAGTTGGGAACTTTCCTTACAAATAGATAAGGAACAACTACCAATATCATGGTCATTCGCCATCATTTACCATCACCCATGGGAAAGCAAGACTCAGAGGTATGGTGGGAAGTGATTTTTGGGCTTATGGGTGAAAATGTGAAGCTCGGTTACACTTTTTGCCCTTTTTTGAGAAAATTTTTTCATTTTTTTCGGTTCTTCAACTTTCTGCAAACTATAACAATTTTTCTGTGTAGAATTTCATTTTGCGATAAAAATAAAAGTTGTGAGAAATTTTGCTAGATTTCTATTACTTATTTTTTGAAATTTTTTTATGCAGATTTGATATGTCAACTTAGCGTTTCTTTGAGTGTGTGTTTCTTAATAATAAAAGAATTCATAAGAAGTCATGTTATGTGGCAACGTTGTATTCATTGAAAATTTGTGTTTTTGAAAAAACAAAATGTGTTACCACAATGTAGACAGAGTCTACTTTGGTTTCGTCATATTTACAAAGCCAATGGATGCATATCATAATTACTAGAATTTTTAAAAAACTGCGTATTTTTGATATGTTTCGCGTGGCAACAAATCTCTTAACATATAAGTTATAAACTAAAATCTAAAACTACCCATTAGAGTCAACGAACGATGTAATGCCCCATAATTTTTTCAATTTTTTTTACAATGTATTTTGGGAGATACAATTTTGATTTCAACTGAATCACGATGACCCTCAAAATTATTTGCACTCATTTTATTAGAAAAATAATTAAAATTAATAAACGTTTACGAAATTCACATAAAATTTATATTTCCTGAAAGTAGATTCAATTCTGAAAATGCTTGTCTTGGTTCCGACAGTTAATTAACAAGTTTTCATGGAGTTTAATCAGTCCAAAGTTGCAGAACCGTTTTCAGAGCTTGGTTCTGCGTAATCGGTGACACGTTAGTTCGGCCGAACTATTGGTGAAAGTTCGGCCGAACTATGTTTTCCGCTTACGGGCCGCTAAAACTAACGGCTTAATAGTTCGGCCGAACTTTTTATCAAAAGTTTGGCCGAACTATTGTGCGATTCTCCGTCGGCCAGAAATTTTTGTGGAGCCCCCTACAAAACACATATTTCGCGTCAATATAAATTGCCGCGAAATGATTCACAATTTTCGCACATTTCGTACTTTATCAGACATATTGCCTCCACTGCCATATCTGAGGCCAATTGATTCCTCAACCACCGCAGTGCCACCTATTGTCTCAAAACACTCAATCAGAGGCCGAACTTATTGAACAAGATCAGATTTTTTGCCTCGAAACAGCCAAAGAAGTTACTTTTGCCTCAGATTTAATGACAGAATATTTGCAGAGTAACCCTAATAGTACACAGATCCTCAAAATGTCAACAAAGTTCCCACCTAGCTAAAAATCATAGGTATAAGTCAGTTAATACAACGGAACACCTGTATATTTTCTTCGTTATATATTGCAATTAATTGGATGTAAACCTTTGTTCTTACCTTTATTTCTCATTTCCATATTTCTTTTGGGTTTCCTCTTGCTACAAATTGCAGGTTGGGTGTACATAAGATGCGCCTTCCTCTTTGGTTCAGATTTCAAAGGCCTGGTTTTTATTGATGAGTAGATTTCCTGCATTTACAATTGATTGAAGTAATAAATACAAGCCAATGTAAAAATTTGATATGCATTGAGAGCTTGCTAGGGTTGAGTAGTTTAGGGATAAAATGATATTGTGTTGCTGTATATTTTTTAGTTTTCATTTTTTCCCTCATCCTTTCTCATCTATCTTTTCAACCAATTTTATCTGACTAGATCTCTCATGAAAACCTTTCTTTCTAGAACTTCTACTAGTTTTGGAACAAAGTTTTTCCTTGGGTGTGTGCCAATTTGACAAGTATCATAAAAGCTTTCATCTATCCATATTTAATGAAAATCGTGCATAAGCCTTAAATCTACTCCAAAAGTTTTAGGCCCTTGTTTTATTAGCTTAGCTATTTTTGGAATGGTTTTCCTTTAAAATTTATTTCCTCTTAGGTTATGATCCAAGCAAAATTGGTGGTATTTTTCTCTTTTTTGAATGGAGGACTTACCATTCAATATGTAGGTGGTTTTGTGTTGTAGGTGCACAACATGTATTTCCTTCTCTCCTTCAATATATTTAAGCTCAAACGTCATATTTGCAATGTTCATTACAAACCTCTAATTTATTACAAAGCACATTTCACTTGTTTATATATCATTGAGCTTCTAGTCTATTAAAATTTAAAATATGGAACAAATTCTTCAACATTTTCTCTTTTAATACGCCATGGAAGAAACTCTTGTTATATTGTTGGTTTGAATGACGCAGTTTGATCTGTCCATTATTTTCTATTGTTGTTCGTAGGAGGTTCTTGATCCCACCATTTCTTCCTATTTAAGTCTTTTTATTTAGGTTGAAGGAGCTAAAGGGGTTGGGCTATAGATGAAGAAAAGGAGGATGCATGAACTACAACTTGCTCGAGGTTCATGATCCTCCCTATTCTTGAGGCCTTGTTATCTGATTTGAAGGATATGAGAGGGAGATGAGCGGGTTGAGTCACAAGAATAGTCAAGGAGGATGCAGGGATTGAAACTTACTAGAGTTTCCTCATCCTATTGATTCTTCTTATTGAAATTTAATCCTTTTCGTCTCGGTTGAAGGAGTAGAGAGGGGTTGAGTTGTATGTGCAATCAAGGAGGATGCAAGGATTGAGGTTAAGGAGGATGATAATGATTGGGTTAGCTAGGTAATGATGCAATTCAACCTAGCGATATAGGCAAGGTTTCTTTTCTTCATGTAGTCGAATTAGATCTACTTTCATCCACACATGTTAATTATTACAATGAGAAAGGGAAATATTGAGAGGTGATATAGTCACAAGGGATTATTACTGGCAGATTTCATGTTTCAACCATTCAAACAGTGAAAAATCTTGGAGAAGGTTTGCTCAGTGAGGATAATTCTAGGAAATTTTTGTATTTCATGCATACAAATGAAAATAAATAGCTATATATGGTTACAAAATGAAAACAACAAGTCGTACAAAGGGGGCACCATATTGAACTATTTCTAGTAGGTTGGAACTTCATAATAAGAAAAAAATAGATATCATGGAGAAGCAGTGCCACGGTGTTGTGTTGACTTGTTGCTCATACATTTAATGCATTATCATGAGTATTACGTGCTAAAACAACACATATTTTAGAATACATGCACCTGACTAAATATACTTTCAAAATATTTGTCAATTAAAGGAAAAACATTAGCTACAAAGTGTTTTGAGCAGGTGTGTACTTTGACCAAACCTAGTTTTGAAAGAGAGAAAAATCACTAGAGAGGAATTGTGACATCCAAAATGATCTAGCACACAAGCCTTTAACCCACAATTTGATCCTCTTATCTTCCCTCGACTACATTATCTCTCCTCCTATCCTGTTCTATAAAGGAGAGGTGCAAGTCCTCATTCTAGAGGGTGGATTTACTTACAAAGGTGTCAAGAGCTTCTCATCACTACCCTCATCCATTTTAGACTTGAGAGCACTTCCACTACTGCATGTAAGAGCTTGATATGGTAGCCCATGGTACAGTGTCTTTATGATTTACTTTCTAACACTTCATTCAAATATCAAATGGATTCTAATATGCTTCTTTTATAGCTCTTTGAGTTCATGTGGTTGTTTTGTATATGTTATCATGCTACAAGGATTGTGTTTTCATTAAAGTGCACTTATTTAAATTTTACTTTCATATAAGGTGCAATTCTTTGCTTCTGTTCCATCTAATCACTACACGTATTTTAATTAAAAAAATCATCATATCCCTCTATAATCTAATTTGTACTTTAATCTATATCCTCTTTAAAGCACTCAAAAAAAACATTTTATGTTGGATTATTTTAAACTTACACCTAAATTATGCACAAATATCTTAAAAAATAATCCTCATGAATAAAAAAAATAGTAATCCTCTATTTATAAAAACAATAAATGATTAAACAACCACAACAATTATATCACTAATCCACATAACAATTATATCACTCTTAAACATTTTTTTTTAAGGTCCACTAATATTTTTTTTTTAAATCCTAAATTATTATTTTAGTTTAAAAATTAAAACTATTTTAATTGTAGCAAATTTGAAATTAAGACAATTCGTTCAAGGAGAAAAGAAATGACGAAAAAGAAGAGGGGAAGTAGACACGATGAAGGTTGGAGACAGGTAATTGTTACGAGGTTGAAAGAGGAGCCCAAGGTTGACTGGTCGACTCTTCCGAAGAAGCATTGTTACATTGTTTTCCCTCTCGAATCCAGGGACAAGGCAAACCCCGCCTACAGTGACAGGGCCAAACTCGCCTCCTTTTGTAGCCTGTAGTGAAAGGGCCAACCTTGCCTCCTTTTGTAGGGGTTTTGATAGGGCTAGCCTTGCCTCCATTTGCAGGGATTTTTAGGCTCTTCGTCATGCCTCTAGACTTTACCACTATGTCTAACAAATTATGGAGCGTAAGATTCTAAGAAGGTAGTCCCAAGAACATTTTAGAGCTTAGCCCCTTTGATTGGACAATTGTCGATGAGACGGTGCTAGGAAATGCATCGACTCTTAGGTTTTTGTTTGTGGTAGGTTCTTAGAACATCAAGTGGACAATGAAATCGCAACTCTAGGTCAATCTTCTGATATTGGTTGCGGTGGATGTATTGCACAGTGATATAGACCTAGATGCAGCTTTTAGGTCGCTGATTTTGGAGATCTTAAAGGTTCCGTGTGCATTGATTTATGGAGAGAAGTCAGTTCACTTGCAATGTTTGTGGTGATTGATGCTGAGATTTTAATTGTTGATCGTGCTAGGGTAGAAGTTGCAATGCATGAAGGCATTATTGGGTTTTGTTGGATCTTGCAAAGTCGTCCTGAGAGGGGTATAGCCAGAAGCAGCAAAGGTACACTACAATTTGCATCACTTTCTCAATCTTACTTGTTCATAAGTGATCCCATGAAACCAACATTCCAATTTATAGGTCATTCGGTCTCTTTTACTTTGATTCTGCAGAACTTTCTTAATTTACTTTTCCATGGATGATTTTGTGAAATTAATCATCGCTCTTAGCTGCACTTGTTAGTTTTGTGCAGGTGGAGAGTCAGTTTTCTTGAGTGCTTCTCCAGTTACATATTGAAAGGCTCAATCAAGTTGTCCAAAAGTGCATTTTATATGTTATTTTGCGGGCCTCTGCTTTACTTTATTTATTTATGTGTGATGTTATCTGATCTTTTCGAATGTCAAACATCGGGTCTGTAATTGGAAGATCCTATGTCCTTTTGCTATTTCTATTGGAAGATATTGTATGGTTGGTAATTGATCTGTGTTTAGTTTCTGGCAATTATAAGCGGAGGTAGTTCCACATGGAAATTTTGGGATTATAAGTATTGTTGTTAGAATTGGCGTTATCTACTTTTTTTGTTCTATTCATTTCAAATGTTGAAATCTAGAAGAATATTATTAACACGCACTATCACGTAGAGCATTATGACGAATTTGGAAGTAAAAACAACTCTGTCTTAAATCACCCGGCAAGCTTGTTTCACCATGATTTCTTTGCAAGGTCCATATCTCCCATAGAACCCATCATATATTTTGGGGATTTTATGTTTTTTATGTGGGCCTTAGTTAGTGAAGGAGTTTTACCATGATTTATCTTCAAGGCACATCTCTTCCACAGAACCCATCCTATATGCTGGGTAGTGGATGTTCGTTTTATGGGCCATAATCCCCACAGGAAATTGGCTTTCTATGGATCTTTCCATATGCTATCGACCTCTCAAAAGTCAGTGAAGGAGTTTTACCATGATTTATTTTCAGGGCACATCTCTCCCACAAAACCCATCCTATATGAAGGGTAGTGGTTGTTCCTTTTATGGGCCTCAATCGCTAGAGGAAATTGGATTTCTATGTATCTTTCCAAATTCCATCTACCTCTCAAAATACCATACATGGTTCAATATTACAGGTTGAAAATGGTTTCCAGTGGGGCTTGTTGTAATTGCCAAGATGACTCCATTTACCATAGCTTTATTTCCTTTAATTGTGTGATCTAAAACTATGTTGTGAGTGAAGATTTCAATGTATCTTCTATGCAATTCTGCAGTAATTTTTATCAAAATTTGAACTTAGGTTTAAATCTGAACCCAAAATGCATGTAGTTTTAAGTCATACATATATAAGAGTGCAGACTCAACAACTCCTTTCTTTAAAAGAGCAACCAGATTACACTCAAAATCTGAGTTTTCCTTGGAAAGAATTTGAGCCACAATATCACTTGTAGATACAAGTTCTGAAAGAATGTACACAGTTTGTTTTAGTATCTGCACATCAACGAAATTAGAGAGTATTATTGTTGGTCTAACTAGAAGTGATTGAATGGTTGGTTATCCCTCCTTTACAAGCTTTCCATACTCTTGCAATGGTCAAAACAGATGATTCACAATCCTGCAAATCCTTGGAAGTAGAAACCATTGAAACATATGGTACTAGTTCGCAAGGAGAGTTTGACTGATTACACTGGTTAGGGAAGAAACCGGCAACACTCTGCTTATAAATCCCCCACGACATTTTACTCTGGTACATTTTACTAATTATGTTTAGCTATTTCATATGTAGCACTTAATAACATTGTATTGCTCCAGGTAGAGGATATTTTATTGAACCAACCATCTAGGGATTCTGGTGTTTGCTGGAATCCCTGATTCTAGGCTAAGTGAACTCGTTACTGTAAGTATCCAACTACACAAAAACTGGAAATGGAAAGACGAGAACCTGGAAATGCAGAGTCAAACAAACCAATATATTTTCACCAAGGCTGCTACAACTGTATTGCAAGCAGAAAGGAATATTCTGGTATGCCTTTGCAATCAACGTTGAAAAACATATATTTAATATTTATACTTCATTTCTATGGGATGGAGATAATTTTTGAGTTTTACAACTCGAATATAGGGTGCTTTTTTAAGGCAGTTTCGATTCTTGTAGGTTATTTTTTCCATCCATTCTTCACATTGATATTGTGGTAGAATATTTTGATTTGCAGTTCAAATTATTTCCTCAAAAAAAACAAAATAATTGGATTTTCCTACTTGAAACATTTTGTTAAACACTTTTTCTTTTTTTAATTATTTTTTAATGAATGTTTGTCTTATATGCTCTTAGTTCATGTTTTTTCGTAAAGTAGAAAACTTCATGCTCTTGCTACTGGGATTGCTCATTGACAGAAAAGTGCAACCTCCATTGACCATCAACTATTTTTTTGTTTCAGGTGCACTTCGTCATCCCTCCAAGATATGCTAAGTAAAGGGTCAAGGAGAGGTCTTGTGGATTAAATATACTTGAATCTTCAGACAAGGCCTTGTATATTATTTATTTCTCCTCTCTTTTTGTGATGGGTACATTATTTTGGTTTGGGGTTAATAACCTCTAGGAGAACTTGGAAATAGTTGTGACAATTTTTCTGCTCTTTATAAGAGGATCAGAAAATGAATAGCATTTTGGTCCCACTAACTAATATATTTCCATTTCAGAAGAACTCTATTATTGGATGAGGCATTTGCTTGTATATGATGCCACACTACCATAAGTGGAGTCAAATATATGGTTCTCTCTATTATTCATTATCATTCATTCTCTTTTCTTTCTTAATTTTTTTTAAAGAGATCCTTGAATAACACTTGCAGAATCTTATTGGGCATTTAAAGCAGGAAAAAGGAAAGGACTTTTCGAATATCAGGATTCAATTCAAATTTCAAATGTCTGAAAGGCATGACTCAAACAATATACATCTCTCACTCCCTCATTATCTAAAAGAGCCTTTGGGAAATTGGGTCCCTCAACTTACATGTCTTGTACCCGTCCAAATAACTCGTGCTGAAAACAATGGATTACAACCCCTACTTGATGGGCTTCAAGTACCTCTACACCTCACTTATTAAGATAGCACATCACTAGCCACTTTGTTGCATTTCGGCTTGTATGATGTTTTCCTGAGTCAGTGGGATGGTAAAATCAAGGTTGTCTCATCAATGGGCAAACAAAGTAGTGGAAAATCATTCTTATTAAACCATTTATCTGGCTCTCTTTTCAATGTGGCTGGGGGAAGATGCACGGATGGAGTGTAGATGACAGTTCAATTGATTCACAATGCGTTTATGTATTGATGGAATTTGAGGGACTAGGGAGTTTTGAAATAATAGAGCAAGAAGATATGTTACTCTCAGTCCTAAATGCTGCCTTGAGTAATTTAACAATATTCAACAAGAAGGTTTATTCTTTATTTGTTAGCTTTTACTGGTTTACCAATTTATTTCTCATATTAAATAGTGGCCTTAGCTTTCATCTTTATTTTACTGTAGCTACTTAAGGATTAATTACCAATCGTGATACTTTGCTTCTTATTCAGGATTTTCATCTCGAGAAGGAGACGTGAGTTATCTTTCAGCGTTTCCAAAGTGGGGTAATTTTGGTGAAGGAAGATGAAAAAATATTCAAAGGAGTGTTCTACATAGCTATCAAGGATGTTGATGTCTCTAATGTAGAGGAATTAAAAGATGAATTCCATCAAAAAGTTCTCCAAATTTGTCAAAGATCTCCTGAAAAATTTCTTACCAAGATGTATGGAGGAGTGGTTTTACTTGCTACAATGGCTCCTTTTACTTGAAGTGAATATCATCAACAATGCCTATCTGATATTACTTTGACCATAATATAGTTGAGACATAGTTATGAGAGTGGTCGTACCTTTTTGAGAGATTTGAAGCTTGTTATTTTCGAGATAGAAGTGACAGATTGGACCTCTATAGATTTGAAACGTGTTGCTATGAAGGTGAATATCCTTCGTGGGAACTTGGTTTCTGCAGTTAAGGTAGGATGCATTTCTATGGTAGGAGCCAAAAATGCACTTATGAATTTTGACTCTCAGGAAGAGGTAAGTGATGCGCCAATAGTACTTGGGGACCTCTTCTTTGATTTGTAAGATACTGGCCTGGAGCTTGCGCCCCTAAATGAATCTACATCAAATTATTAGATTTTAATTCATCTCAGATCAATAATAGAAAATGCCTTAGATAGAAGAGGTAAAAGTGGTGACGGGACTTCATAGAGGCATTGTCTGATAAATGGTGTGATCGAGTTCAAAGGTGGCTTTGCTGCAACACCACAAAATTTTCTGGGAACGATGATGTGCAAAAGTTACAACTGCAGGCAGTTTTTTCTCTTGCAGAATTGAAACAGGGACTCTGTGTATGTGGTTGCAAGTGTTTTGACTGCTTTTGGCGACGTGTTTTAGAGAAAGGTCATTCCTTTGATCACCCTTGTATGGGTAGCCATGTTTGCGTTGAGAAGTGCATGTATTGTTCTCTCGAATACACCAAGACTAGGAAAATGAAGAGGAGCAATGTAAGAATTTGGCAGATCATGAGGAGAATCATGATTGCAAAATGAAAAATCATACGTGTGGGGAGATATGTTCTTTCTTTGACAAATCATCCAATTGCAGCAAATATTTCTCCTTGAAGGTTGCACATGTAGGTCTTCATGAGTGCACATGTGCAAGATGAAATGTTCCTTGTATGCATTGGAAGTACAATGTAAATTATAGTTGTCATTATTGATTGGAAAAACTGGGATGTTTGACTAAATACTCCATTTTGAACTTTCATTGCATTTCTAGGTCCCAATTGCGCCTATAAACACGAAATGACTTAATTCATTTCCGTGAAAATTTCATTGACACACATAACTATTGGGCAAATAGAGTGAAGTAGCCCTGTAATGGTATGGTATTGTGTGAGGTTTTGAAGATGGATTTTTGTTAATAGAAGAAGTGTTGAATTATTCATTTCCATTTTAGTTGTTTTGTTTGAGAGCATAATTGTCAAACTCCTTAGAGACTTGATATGGATACCTTATGCATTCCAGACGGCCTATACAGCCTAAGGCATAATAGGCCTACCTTACCGGATAATCACTAGGAGTGAGTACATACAACTTATTAAGGAGGCTCTTGCATAGCCCATGCAGAATATTTCTCATGACATTGTTCCTAAAGTCACGCCACACTACCATAAGTGGAGTCAGATATATGGTTCTCTCTATCATTCATTATCGTTCATTCTCTTTTGTTTCTTAACTTTTTTAAAGAGATCCTTGAATAACCATTCCATTATTCGTGTTCATATGGACTTCCTAAATCTTTTAGAGTTCTTGGTTTCAAAGGGACAAATGGACTGCCATAACTCCTCACATAATTCTTTAAAGGGTGCTAGCTCAATGGAAAAGCACGCAGGAGATTGGTGGTTCGATTCCACTATACCCTAACATGAATTATTCAATGATATTGTAGATTTTTTTAATTAAATATTTTTATATTGATTTATTTTAATTCCAACTATTGTTTTTGGAGGGACAAATGAAATTGTCTCATAAGAGACAATAAATGAAATTGTCTCTAGAGAGACAAAAATGAAATTGACTTTGGAGAGACAAAAATGTAATTGTCTCTGGAGAGATAAAAATGCGTGTTATATATTCTTTATAGAGACAATATTTTAAGACAATTTAATTTTAAGACAATTTAATTTGAGACACCCAATTATAAACAATATTTAAGACAATACACAAGTTTTCTTTTGTGTCAAATAAAAACAATTTACCCAAAAATTATCTTAAATTGTCTTAAAATGCCCTTATATTGTAGTGGTATATGCCACAAAAGTCAAAGGCATAAATTTGTGACATGCTCATTTTCGGTAGGTAAAGAATTAGTGCAGTAATTCTTAAGCACTAAGAATCTAGTTACTGTTTCTATATATAATCGTCGGCCCTCCGAGGAGAACAGCGCTCTGTCGAATTGTTCCTGTCAAAGTAGATCATCAAAGTGTCGAGTTAGTCATTACGAATTACAAAGGAAAATCTGAGATGGGCAGATCTCCTTGATGCTCAAAACAAGGGCTCAACCCCTGCCCCTGGACCCAAAAGGAGGACATAACTCTCTCCAAATAAATTCGAATTCGTGGCGATGGAAATGGACATATCTCCCCGAAAAAGCAGGTAAATCTCAATATTTTTTTATGCTGGTGGCTCAATGCAGATTTAAATATGTATGGGTAAGCGGAATTAAGCTTGCAGAATTTAGTTTTGCAGATCTTAAGAGGTGTGGAAAGAGCTGCAGATTACGTTGGATATTAAACGCGGAAACATTTCTCCCGATGCATCGCCTTCTTGGCAATCGGTATGTATAGAATTACTGAACTCAATTCATTCACGTGTTACAATTCATTGATATTTAGAATTATTGACATGGTTGGAAGGTTAGTGTAAAATGTAATGTAAGTCATATATTTTTTTCAGGCAGAAAAAAAACTCTTATATATATCCACAGCACAATTCATGATTTCCCATGTCAGACACTCCAATTTTAGAATTATTGTTACATTAAGAGTGAATTATATGCTATATGTATGCGTGCAGCTGATCACTAATTGCAGGACGACTGCCTGGACGAACAGACAACGAAATCAAGAAATACTGGAACTCTCACCTTTGCAAGAAGCTGCTTCCAATGAACGACATCCAACCGAAATCGAGTAAACATAATCTCAACAGGAGGTCGGATAATCCTGCTTCGCTACAAAAGCAACAACGGCGGTGAGACAGTCCGAATTTGAAAAACCGAACAGCTGCAAGGCTTATAGATGCAGTGAAATTCATAGTACAGACCGTGCGCTCAAACTGTGTAATACTAAAGAAACAAAGAATTCCTCCCAGTCTTATGTCAACCTAGTTGTGAACAATGACTGGAAGCGCATGAGCTCCGATGTGGCAGATGTTAATCTGGTCGAAATAGAAGGTACAAATTTACCGCACCCTATTCCGATCTTTTTGAAGGACTTGCATCTACATTAGAAGGGAGTGTATTTGATTTGGCCGAAATATGTTCTTCTCAATCCGACTTTTTAACTGAATTGGGAGTAGACGACTTCTACAGTGGACCTGGCACAGAGACGAATATGCAGCACGTTAATAGTCTTACGTTCGCCGGTGAGCAAGGAATATAAAGATTCTAGAGATTTGAGTCACTTACGCGTATGATTATATTATGAATTAGCATTTCCAGAAATTAATTTCCGTTTTGTCAATCTTTTCAAGGAATTTTAAATACCCAAGAGGACATTTGATTCACTTACACGTATGATTATAATATGAATTAGCATTTCCAGAAATTAATTTCGGTTTTGTCAATCATTTCCAGGAATTTTAACGTTGCAGACCCACCACTAAATTGTAAAGTAAAGGTCGTACATTCATGCAATAACAAAAAGGTTATTTTGCGTTTATTTATGGTTTGGTTGATAAAAATTTCAGTGATATATTGTTTTGTTTTATGGTCATTTCCTTTTTGTTTTATGGTCGTACATTCATGCAATAACAAAAAGGTTATTTTGCGTTTATTTATGGTTTGGTAGATAAAAAATTTAGTGATATATTTTTTTGTTTTATGGTCATTTCGGTTTATGCAGAGTGGTTATGAGAAATAATTGTTATTTTTAGTATTTAATATTTTTTAACATGATGTGTTTAGTTGTAATAACTTATTGATGTTTTTTATTTTATTTTAAATATAACAATTTTAATAAAACTGAAATATATATATTTTATATAAAATATAATATAATATGTTATAGAAGAGAAATTAAATCATAATATATTTTACAATTAATTTTAAACATATAGAAATTAATAATTAATATAATGTAATGTTAAATTTAAAAATTGAAATAAAAAATATGAACTTAGCATTATTTTAAAAATTTAAATTAAGCTAGTTTTGTGATTCATAGAATATATATAAATATTTTTCGTGATAATTTATTATTGTATTTTTTTAAAATGCAATTTAACCAATAAAAAAAATGACCTTTTTTCTCAACTTTTTTCATCAATTTTGTCAAAAATTGTTAAATATTTTTAAAAATCATAAATTTAACTTATTTAATTTACACTAATTTTTTTTTCCTTCAAAACCTCAATCCACGTGTGCATTCAAAAACACATTCTAAATTTTAAACTACAAAAACATGATCTTATTTACTAATTGGAATGCACCTTTTTTAAATAACTGTATAATCTAATCAGAGATATAAATATATATAATAGTGTTGGGTAATTTTATTTTTACATAACTTTATAATCTAATAAGAGATATAAATATATATAATATTGTTTGGTAATTTTATTTTTTTAACTAAAACACGATTTTTTTGGAGAATTGGTAACTTCAAAAATACAATTATTTCATAAATGCAACAAACAACCCAAAACCATTTTCATACAACTATTTCATGAATGCCACACAAGACATTCGACCACTGCATCATGTTGACCCCATGGCTTTAGGAAATCCCTCATCCAGTCATGCTCACCCCATGGCTCTAGGAAATCCCTCATGTGGTCATGCTGACCCCATGACCCCATGGCTCTAGGGAATCCCTCATAGGAATGTAACATTTCAGGATGGTGAAAAAATCCTAGATTTCCACCATTGATCCCAACACCTGTGGGCTTAAAATATGAGGACATAGGGTTACAACTTACAAAAGAGGATGTCAGGTGAGCTTTAATCCACTTATAGATGCATGCTTCATGAACTCATTTAATATGGCCTCCCTCTATGCAATCACAAATTCAACCACTCTACCTAATTCCTCTTGGAAATTGAATCTTGCCAAACAATATTAGATCATTTAAAGTCTATATTAAATATTAATTTATTGAAAATTTTATTTCATTTAATTTGAAATTTTACAAATATATAATATATAAAGATTAAAAAAAAATTATTTTAGTATAATTAAAATTATTGATTTTTTTATTAATATAATTATAAATATTTTAAAATTAAATTCATTCATGAAAATAATTTGGTTAAGGACCCTTCTATGAAATATTATATGACACAAATTCAAATCTTAATGATTGATCTAGGATTTTGTGATCCATAATGTAGCCGAATGTCTATCATATTATATGATTCAAGATTTAAGACTTTTGTGATCCATAATGTAGACGAATGTATTTTATATTATATGATTCAAGATTCAAATCTTAGTGATTGATCTAAGACTTTTGTGATCCATAATGTAGATGAATGTATTTTGGATTAATCACATCATTAAGATTTGGTCGACGCTTCAAACCATGTAATGTGGTTCATCCTCGGGACAAGGTGGAGAAGGTAATCAATCCTAATGAATAAAAATTGTGGATGCATCCTGTTGAGAACTACCCATTGAGAACTAGTCGTTAAAAACTAGACAAAATTAAATTAGTTAGTTAATTCATTATGAGGGAAAATATTAAAAAAAAAATTATTTAAATTTTTTTTATTAATAAATAAAAATTTTAAAATAAAATTTATTAATAAATAAAAATTTATTTAATAATAAAAGAAAAATATTTAAAATGTTTTTAATATTTTTTCTCATAATTAATTAACTAATTTAATTTTGGCTAGTTCTCAATGGCTATTTCCAAGCAATGATGCATCCACACTATTTATTCATTAAGATTGATTAGTTCTCCACCTTAACCACATTAGATGGTTCGAAATGTCTACCATATTCTAAGATGGGATTAGTCCTAAAGTCATTCATCTAAATCTTAATGAATCAACCTTTAAAAAAACAAACTAAATTCAAATAAAAATACAAGCTAACATTTAGAACAAAAAAATTATATATGGGGAAAAATATTGACCATTAATATATTACTATAATTTATTGGGTTAATGTTAATTATCCACAAGTTAGTATTTAATAGAAAAGGTATTATTATGTTAAAATGATTTCATTCATGTGGGTATTATTAATATTATTATCATAATTGTTTGGTCCTGAGGCGTTTCAATGAAGTTAAATATTTATCATTCACATAATAATTATTGATAGTTAACTTAAAATTTTGAAAGCCTTGTTCTAAAATAAATATGCCTCCTCATATAAATATGTACATAGTTTAAAATGAAATATTTTAATCGACATAACAATTGAAATAGTTGAACTCGAAATATTTTTGTCAACACCACAATTGAAATATATTACTTATGATCCATATTGTCTACATTAAAATGTTTTGTTTGTTATTGGTATATTTTTAAATACACATACTCTCATATTGGGAGCTATAAAATGTATATCCATGTACCATAATCATTAGTATTTTTGAAAATGTTATATGTCAATAGTTTTTCTCTCTACTATATTATTTTTAAAATATATTTTGTTATTAAATTTTTTTTAAATGTCATATCTCAACTCCATATAAAAATTTGAATAAATTATATATATTTCTAAAATTTTAATGTGGAAATCATAAATAAATATTTCAATACCAATATTAAATAATTATTTATGTAAATTATGTAAATATTCTATAAAACAAATAAAAAATAAAAATAAAAAGCAAATCTTATGGTTAAAACATTTTATTCCAGTGTTTCTCAAAGAAAAATAGATATGCAATCCCTTCCACTCTGAACATAGAATTAAAATGTGTATATATAGTTAACCATCATAAATTTATGTTAATCTCATATAAATCTGAGATTTATACTTGTTATGTTGTATAGCGTCCCTATTTGAAGACAACTTTCCTAAGCTGTCAGTTGTATCACTATGCACCATTGATTTTAATGTTAGACGATTGAAATAGTTTCAACCTTAGGATTAAATCAGTTGCAGAGGAAAGAGATTTTAGAAAAATGCATAATCGACAATGCAAATTCTAAAAATGGCCCGATTGGTTCTAGAAAGAAATAAGGTCTACGACAGAAGGAAGAAGGAGCCCATCTCCTCCTTTTCCGAAGAAACAACAACAGTGCCCACGATGGAGGAGGGTGGACACAGTCCTCACATTTCCCTCGTCCAAGAGAGTCCAAGGGACTCCACTTGCTTCTTATCATCATGCATCTACTGATCCCAATCACAATTCGACAACCTCTTGTCACACTCATCAATATATATTTTTTTTAACTATACTTTACTAGAAATAATCCTAGATCCTACCCTAATTTACATGTTTATGTAAATTTAATCTTAATGTTTTTCTTTAACCCATAACAGGGATACATAAGGTAATTTGTTGATTACTTTACCAAAATTTCAACCCATAACAGGGTTATATATATATGCTATGTAATTATTAATTACTCTCCAAAGTTTATCATTGCACATAACAATACATGTTAAGGTTTTTTTTTTAAACATAGAACAAAATGGAACAAATTAAAACATTGCATGCGGTCGTGATTACACTCTTAACAAACATAAACCCAACATATATAATTCTTCTACCAACGCATGAGCTGGCATGTTTTATTTCATTTAAAGCCAAGGTACATGTATTCAATGGGATGGTACATTTGGCAGAATTTTCTAGATCACGATGCAACTCATAAGGTTTGTTGTTGAAATCCTCTCCATAGATCTTAGCTAGATAAACGATGAGGAGTTTGGGCAGCAATTTTTCTTGGTTCCACCACCAACCCTAGTGCCTCCCGACACTTGACTCGAAGAAAGGCACTTCATTTCTCCTCTATTCGCTTGTGAAATTCTGGAAATCTCGGCTTTGCAGTGAACCTTCCTACATTTCTTTTATGAATTTAACGAAGGAATAACTTCGTGGTGCTGAGCCTTACTATGAGGAGCTTCTCTGCAAGCGTTATTGTCATAGATACACCTATAGAGGTGAGTTGTTTTGGTTACAAATGGATTCTGTGTATAACAGAGGTAAATCCATCCATCGTTGCTCTTCAGGATTTATGTTTTTTTTTAATCTTAGATTAAAGAATTATTCCCGATTCTCATTCTTCCACAGCTTATAAATTTACAAAGGTTTCTCTTCATTATTGAATCTAGAAGCTTCAGAGGGTAATGCGCCCAAATGGTTGCTTCTAAACCTCCGAGGTAAACTACCATTTAACCCCTTTTGTTATCATTAAAGAGTATTCTCTTTCGACGCATTATTGGTGCTATGTGTTTATCTGATTTATGCGACAGTCTCAGTTACTGATAACTCTTTCTTGTTTTAATTTCTTCGTAGGTCAATTTTATTGCTTGGGTAGTTGTTATCCAATTCGGTCTTGATTTTCTTCCAAAGACCTTAACTCAGCTAACGCTGCCTGTAGACTTTCTTCCAGGTATTTAATGTCCAATAGCAACCGTCCTTTCTCTAAATCAGCGAATGCGGCCTTCAGGCCTTCTTAGGAACTTTTAAAAGAGAGAAAAGGGCTTGCCAATATTAACCTAGATTGTTGCTGGCGGAGTTTAGGTTCAGGTTCTCTTATTGAAAATAGATTGAATATAAAAATTCTCGCTAATTGAGAATACTGGTTTTTTTCTATAATATACATGTACATTCGTGACTTTGTACCCTTAAGGGTATTTTTTAATACTTCCTTGGTATGTGAATTTTCTGTGAAATGGGTTTTTATTATATGGATGACTATTATGTCCCTCTTTATGGATGTCTGCATAACCAGTATATCTTCTGCTATATTATTATTTCATATAAGCAATCTCCATTTATATATATAGAAACGTTTCTTATTGAAAAATGGAATTCTTTCACCGTTATATTGTTTACCAGGTTAGCTCTTATTGGTTCTCATGAATTTGCTGAAATTTTCTTTGCTCTGTTTTTAATAATTATAGTTTCTAACTCTGGATTTATGCTCTCATTATAATTGAAAGGCATATTCCCAAATATTCTTTAGTCCCTTCCATATCTGATTTTTTATTATGATACGCTCAGATTTTTCAATATTTGTTTATATCGTTGAAATTAGATAAATCATAAAGAATTTGATTATATGCAGTTTTTTTTTTTTTTTCCTTTTACATATAGGCTATTCTGTAATATGAAATTAATTAGAAAGGGTCTGTTTCCCTTATAGTCAAATCTGGTAACTAGACCACCTTTCATAGTGTTTGTGTATGGTTGTATTTATAAGGACGAGGTATCGTAGGTAGGGTTTTGCCCAAACCCAAGATGAAAGGTCCAAATACTATCTCATCGAATTAACTTAAAACTTAACCTAAAGTTTTTTTTCCAGTTTCCTTGCTTATACATATTTTCTGATTTATCACTTTTCTAGATTCATTCATGGTAAGTTAGAAAGATGAGAATGTATAAAATAACAGTTACAATCTTTTTATATTAGAACAACCTTCTTTAATGCGTTTAATATATTTATATAAATGTATATAAATGCAGTCCTCCTGTCACTTGCATAGTTTACATAATTCTAATAAATATTGTCTATGTATTATTCACATAATTCTAGAATTATCTAGAAATGTTACAGTCTTTCTACTGTGAGCATAACTTCGGAATTTAACATTAATTACACAGGAATCATGTTACTATTTCTTTACAGAATTCATGACATAACTATATATTTATAATCTCCATTTGCAACCAAAGAAATCAAACAAAATTTCATAAAGTTTACTTATCTGATTAGCAGGTTATAGTTGTGGTCCTCCAAACCTTTAGGAGAGGCGATTACGTCCTTCTCCTACTCCTGTGCTCCAATCTCTGGAAAGGTACGGGTTAACAGTGGATTCTTTTCAGCTATGACCTCAAGACAGTTAGTCAAGCGAGCACCAGAAAATTAGTTTTAGGCTTTTCTGAGTGTTTTTCCACTGGTCTCTACCAGCTCTGGAAAATCCACACTCTTTCCTCCAAAATAGAACAGAACCCCTATTCCTCACTGAGATAAACCTTTTATCCTCAGAGGAACATGTAACTGTTTCCAACTATCCCCAACCACTTCCAATTCCTTGAAAACATTTTACCATCAATTTTTTATTTACTTTTATCTATTTTATTTTTCCCAACAATGTTATTATTTAAAATAAATAGCATAAATTGTCTCCTTTATTCCTTAACAAATATATAC
Source organism: Pinus albicaulis (assembly GCA_034641835.2). Lineage (NCBI taxonomy): Eukaryota > Viridiplantae > Streptophyta > Pinopsida > Pinales > Pinaceae > Pinus > Pinus albicaulis. The sequence continues at coordinate 48,516 of JAXQQM020066589.1, forward strand.
AAATCACTTAACTAGTTATCCAACTAGTTAGCAGCAAATGTAGCTGTCACAACTTCCCCCTAGAAGTAACACCGTCCTTGGTGTTTTCACTTTATCTCTAAAAGAGCTCTGGGTAGGCTTCCTTCATGAATCTTTCATCCTCTGAAGTAGCCTCATCGAGGCCAAATTTCTTCCATTGCACTTTAACCTGGGTTATAACTCGCTTTCGAAACATGATTTTCCTTCAGTCAAGTATGCGATGCAGAACGAACATGAACTCTCCATCCAGCTCTACCTGCAGCAACAAAAATTCTTGTCAATTTCTCTCTCACAAAGGAAATCATATTGCAAGTTAGGACTTGTATTTATATCCTACCTCTATATGTTGCCAATGAATTACGTGATTTTAATCATGCACGTAACGCTTCAACAGGGACACATGAAATACATTATGCACTCAAATGTGACCGGGTAGGACCAGTTGATAGGCCATAGGTCTTATCCTTTCCAAAATTTGGAAGGGTCCACAGAACCCGGGGGACAATTTGGCACAAGAGGTCCACTGCAATGTGCTCCTCTTGGGTTTGATTCTTATGTACATATTGTCCCCCACCTCGAATTCCTAATAAGACCTCTTTTTATCTACATAGATCTTCTGTCGATCTTGTGCAGCCTTCAGATTTTGTCTTATCCTTTTTAATTATAATTCCATTTCAGCAAGCATTTCGGGTCCCAACATTAATTTTGTTTCGGGGCTATTCCAGTTTATGGGTGTGCAACATTGCCTCCCATACAAGGCCTCAGAATCACTCATCTTCAAGGATTCCTGGTAGCCATTATTATAAGCAAATTCGACCAGGTGAAAATAGTCTTCCCATTTAGTTGGTTACTGCATTACATACATGCGCAGCATGTCTTCCAATACCTGGTTTACTCACTCTGTTTTCCCGTCAGACTGGGGATGATAAGCTGTGATAAAGTTTATCTGAGTTCCCAGTCCTGTAAACAATGTCTTTCAGAAGGCAGAGGTAAACTTCACATCCCGGTCTAAGATAACTATCTTAGGAATTCCATGTAGTCTAAAAATATCCTTCATGAATATGTCGGCTATTTGCACAGTATTATAAGTAGACTGTACTGGTATAAAATGTGAAGATTTACCCAATCTGTCCACCACCACCATTATGGAATCATTTTGTCTTCTGGTCCGCAGTAAGCCTGTAATGAAGTCTAGGGATATGACCTCCCACTTCGATTTGGGTATTGGTATTGGCTGCAAAAATCCTGCAGGATGTTGATGCTCTACCTTCACGTGCTGACACTCTAAACACTTACTTATATATTCAACAATGTTTTTACGCATACTAGGCTAGAAGAATATCTTCCTAATTACAGTCAACATTTTCTGGTATCTCGGATGACCTGCATAATTTCTGTGATGGTGTTCATTCATTATCAACTGTTTCAGATTCACACGGTTAGGCACATATACTTTACCTTGCAAAGTTAACATTTGATCTCCATTTATTCCATACTCGGTTGTGCCTCCTTGCTTTCTGATTTCTTCCATTTTTTGCCACAAAAAATCGTACTCGGGATCTTTTTGCACTTCTTCCTTTATTTGTTCTGAAAATCTACTTTCTAGTTGATTATATTATAGCTCATATATACCATGTAAGTTCCTACTTAAAGCATCAGCTACTCGGTTTTCCTTTCCTTTGACATGTTGAATATCCATGTCAAACTCACTTAGGAAATCTTTCCATCTTTCTTGTCTTGAATTTAAATCTTCTTGCTTGAAGTAACTCGTCAAGCTACTATGATCCGTTTTTAACATAAAAAAATTTCCCAACAAGTAGTGTCTCCATACCTGAAGTGCATGGACTACTGCTGTTAACTCCAGATCATACACGGAATACCTTTTTTCATGATCTTTCAATTTCCTAGATTCATATGCCACCACTTTGCCTTCCTAAGACAGAACTGCCCCAACACCTTCTTTACTTGCGTTCGTACATACTTCAAACTCTTTGTTAGGATCAGTTACCCTTAATACATGAGCAATGGTTAAAAGTTGTTTCGGTTTTTCAAAACTATTTTTACATTCCGCAGTCCATTTAAAAACATTTCCTTTCCTCTACAAGGAATTAATGGGAAAAGAAATTCTGGAAAATCCTTAAATAAATCTTTGATAGTACCCAACTAGTCCCATAAAGGATCTAATATCTGCCACGTTTTGGGGTACCCACCATTGCATGATTGTTTTGATATTTTTTGGATCAATAGTAATTCCCTTTGCTGAAATAGCATGTCCTAAATACTGGATATCTGTTTTGAAGAAATCACACTTGCTGAACTTTGCATACAGATGGTGTTTTTTAGCATTTCTAGCACAATCCTCAAATTCTCCTTATGCTATTCCTGGTTTTTGGAATAGATCAAAATGTCATTTATAAATATAAGTAAAAAATTATCCAGGAAAGGATGGAAGACTCCATGCATTAACCTCATAAAGGTTGCTGGTGTGTTTGTTAACCCAAAGGGTAACACCACTAATTCATAGTGACCATACCTGGTACAAAATTGTGTCTTGCAAATGTCTTCGTCTTTGATTCGAATCTAATGAGACCCAGATCTCAAATCTATCTTGGAAAACACTATGGCCCCTTTTACCTGATCAAATAGAACATCAATCCTTGGTAGATGATATTTGTTACTGACTATTAATTTTTTGAGCTGCCTATAATCCATGTTATTCGCATGGGCCCATCTTTCTTTCTCACGAACAGAACTGGTGCTCCCCAGGGGGACGCACTCGGGCGAATGTAACCTTTATCCAACAATTCCTGTAACTGTGTCTTCAGTTCTGTTAATTATGGCATACTCATTCTATAAGGAGTATTTGACATGGGAGAAGCTCCAGGCATTAACTCTATAGTAAAGTCAATGTCTGTCCTTGGTGGTAATCCAAGAATATTTTCTGGAAAAAAATCCAAAAATTCTTGTACCACAGGTATATTTTCCATTCTAGTAGATTTCTCCTTAGAATCTTCATACCCCACCTGAATTGCATATAACTGGTACCCTTTTCTTATACATTTATTCATTTGGGATGCTGAAATTGGACGTAGCTGTAATGACATTATAATTCCTTGAATTTCCTTACGTGTTCCATCGTGCATTCGGTAATAAATAATCTTTTCCTTACAGTCTACTAGTGTCCAATGCTTTTCTATCCAATCCATGCCTAACAAAACATCATAGGATCCTAATGGAAGAATGTTCAGATCCACTTGTAACTTTTGATTTGAAATTTCTAATATACAGTTCGAAATTTTGGCAGTTACCTTACGCTTTGCTCCGGTGGCTAACTGTACTAGCCATGAACTTTTAAATTTCTTTTTTTTTCAGTTTACACAACTCTACCACTTTGGAACTAACATAGCTCAGACTTGTTCCTGGATCTACTAAAATAGAAATAGATTGAGTTAGTATTTTACCTTCTAGCTCAATCATCGTTGGCTGATAATTCACTTGTCTATCTTCCAATGCCGCATTGATACGGGGTATATTTCGTGCCACATCACCTACTATAGAAGCTTCCTGTAAGTTTGCTATAGTGTCATTTCTTGTTTGCTGTGGGTAGTTTTTATACTAATGTGCTTCACCACACCCCCAACATTATAAAGGTGGCTTGGTCACTTGCACTTTCTCAGGTTTGGTGGATGCTTTTGTAGGCTATTCGTCTTCTGGCCATCTAGTTCTCTAGTGATTTTTGCCAAAATATTTGTTGACAGGATTTCGTGCAGAATTTTTAAAGTTGCTGCTTTTGGCGCCCTTGAAACTCGAGTTACTTTTCTGTCCCTTCTTTTGCTGCCAATTTTTGCCAACCTCCCCTTTGGTCTTGGACTTTTTATATCACATTCGTGCTTTACGAATGGTTTCATCCATGGTTCGTGGATTTACAAATTCTATTCGCTCCTTCACATGTGTTGGAAAACTGCTCAGAAATCACTGCACTTTAGCCTTTTCCTCTCGAAGATATGGAACATATCGTAACAGGGAGGTAAACTTAGTGATATGTTCATCCATAGTCATTTGTCCCAACCTTAATTCATGAAATTCCTTAGCTTTTTCATCATAAAATCATTCTGTTAAATACTTGTCGTTCAAGTATTGATGAAAATATTCCTAGGTAACATCCTATTCCTCTATGCTTCAAACATTTTTCACTTCTTCCCACCACAAAGTGGCCTTCTCCCGTAGCTGATATATGGCTAATTTGGCCTTCAAGTTTCTACTATACTCATACACCGGGAAGTACTTATTCATGTTTATTAACCACGCTTCAGCCACTTCTTCAACTTCACCATCAACGTTGGTAGTTTATTTTTCGAAACTCCCCTTGAAGTTCTGTTTTCTTTTTTTTTAACTTCTTGTTGATCTAACACATTTCCAGATTATACTTCGTTGAAAGTTTTGTTTTTTCTTTGTTGGGACGGGCTTCTTTCCACTGTGTTGGTGGTGCTATTTCTTGTTTGTTGTTCTTCTTCATCTTGCATGCCTCTGTCAGTACTTGGATGTTCCAGTTCTTGGTTTTGTTTATCTGACAGAATTTTTAATATTTTCTCCTGATCTTTCAATAGTCGTTCATTATCCTTTGAAACATGTACCATTTCCTCCTGTAATTGTTGTACCGTATTTAACAGGAAACTAGTTAGGTGATGTTGTTCTTCTAGCAGCCTACTAGCCTTTTGATGATGTTCGGAAATTAGTTGGACCCACATTTATGGGTTCATCACTGGTTGACATTGGGATTCCCCGAATTCTTGGGGAATTTTCTGTGTATTTCCCCTTCTCATAATTTTTCTTGCTAAACTCTATGCATCAATAAACATACACCTTTACCATTAGTTGACCCTTAGGGTCCTAGCGTATGAATTCTACTCTGATACCACTTGGCATACTTATCAATAATTTTTTTTTTTTAACTATACTTTACTAGAAATAATCCTAGATCCTACCCTAATTTACATGTTTATGTAAATTTAATATTATTGTTTTTCTTTAACTCATAACAGGGATACATAAGGTACTGTGTAAATTACTTTACAAAAATTTCAACCCATAACAGGGTTATATATATATGCTATGTAATTATTAATTGCTTTCCAAAATTTATCATTGCACATAATAATACATGTTAAGGTCTTTTTTAAAACATAGAATAGAATAGAAAAAAGTAAAACATTGCATGCGGTCGCCATTACACTCTTAACAAACATAAACCCAACATATATAATGCTTCTACCAATGCATGAGTTGGCGCATTTAATTTCATTTAAAGTTGAGGTACATGTATTCAATGGGATGGTACATTTGGCAGACTTTTCTGGATCACAATGCAACTCATAAGGTTTTTTGTTAAAATCCTCTCCGCAGATCTTAGCTAGATCAACAGTGAGGAGTTTGGGTGGGAATTTCTATCGGTTCCACCGCCAACCCTAAAACCTCCCAGCATTTGACTCCAAGAAAGGTTTTATCCAATTCATTTCTCCTCTATTCACTTTCGAAATTCCAGAAAGCTCAGCTCTGCAGTGAACCTCTCTGCATTTCTTTTATGAAGTTAACGAAGGAATAACTTCGTGGTGCTGAGCCTTATTCCAAGGAGCTTCTCTGCAAGCGTTATTGTCGTAGATACACCTATAGAGGCGAGTTTTTTTTGTTACAAATGGATTCTGTGTACAATAGAGGTAAATCCATCCATCGTTTCTCTTTAGGATTTTATTTATTTATTATTATCTTAGATTAAAGAATTATTCTCGATCCTCATTCTTCCACAACTTATAAATTTACAAAGTTTTCTCTTCGTTATTGAATCTAGAAGCTTTAGAGGATAATGTTCCCGAATGGCTGCTTCCAAACCTCCAAGGTAAACTACCAGTTAACCCCTTTTGTTATCATTAAAGAGTATTCTCTTTCAACGCATTATTGGTGCTATGTGTTTATCTGATTTATGCGACAGTCTCGATTACTGATAACTCTTTCTTGTTTTAATTTCTTCGTAGGTCAATTTTATTGCTTGGGTATGTGTTATCCAATTCAGTCTTGGTTGTCTTCCAAAGACCTTAACCCAGCTAACACTGCCTATGGACTTTCTTCCAGGTATTTAATGCCCAACAACAACCTTCCTTTCGCTAAATCAGCTGATGCGGCCTTCCGACCTTCTGAGGAGTCTTTAAAAGAGATAAAAGGGCTTGCCAATCTTAACTTAGATTGTTGCTGGTCGGTTTAGTTTCAGGTTCTATTATTGGCAATAGATTGAATATAAAGCTTCTCGCTAATTGAGAATACTGGTTTTTTTTTTTGTAATATACATGTACATTCATGCCTCCGTACCCTTTAAGGGTTTTTTTAATACTTCCTCAGTATGTGTATTTTCTGTGAAACAAGTTTTTATTATATGGATGACTATTATATTCCTCTTTATGGATGTTTGCATAACCAGTATATCTACTGTTATATTATTATTTCATGGAAGAAATCTCTATTTATATATATAGAAACATTTCTTATTGAAAAACAGAATTCTTTCATCGTTGTATTGTTTACCAGGTTAGCTCTTATTGGTTCTCATGAATTTGTTGAAATTCGCTCTGCTCTGTTTTTAATAAATATAGTTTCTAACTCTGGATTTGTGCTCTCATTATAATCAAAAGGTCTATTCCTGAATATTCTTCAGTCCCTTATAGATCTAAATTTTTATTATGATACGCTTAGATTTTTTGATATTTGTTTATATCGTTGAAATTGGATAAATCATAAAGAATTTGATTATATGCAGTTTTTTTTTTCTTTTTTTTCTTTTACATATAAGATGTTCTGTAATATGAAATTAATTAGAAAGGGTTTGTTTCCCTTATAGTCAAATCTGGTTACTGGACCACCCTTCATAGTGTCCATGTATGGCTATATTTATAAGGACAAGGTATCATGGATATTGTTTTGCTGAAACCCAAGATCAAAATTCCAAATACTATCTCATCGAATTAACTTAAAACTTAACCTGAAGTTTTTTTTCCAGTTTCCTTGCTTATACATATTTTCTAATTTATCTCTTTTCTAGATTCATTCATGATAAGTTAGAAAGATAAGAATGTACAAAATAACAGTTATAATATTTTTATATTAGAAAAACCTTCTTTACTGCGTTTAAGATATTTATATAAATGTATATAAATGCAGTCCTCCTATCACTTGCACAGTTTACATAATTCTAATAAATATTGTCTATCTATTATTTGCATAGTTCCAGAATTATCTAGAAATGTTACAGTCTTTCTACTGTGAGCATAACTTCAGAATTCAACATTAATTACACAAAAATCTTGTTACTATTTCTTTACATAATTCATGACATAACTATGTATTTATAATCTCCATCTACAACCAAAGAAATCAAATAGAATTTCATAAATTTTACTTATCTTATTAGTAGATTATAGCTATGGTCCTCCCAACCTTCAGGAGAGGCGATTATGCCCTTCTCCTACCCCCGTGCTCCAATATCTGGAAAGGTACGGGTTAACAGTGGATTCTTTTCTACTATGACCTCAGGACAGTCAGTCCAACCAGCACCAGAAAATTAGTTTTAGGATTTTCTGAGTGGTTTTCCACTGTCCTCTGCCAGCTCTGGAAAATCCGCACTCTTTCCTCCAAACTAGAAGAGAACCCGTATTCCTCATTGGGATAAACCTTTTATTCTTAGAGGAATAGGTAACTGTTTCCAACTATCCCCAACCACTTCCAGTTCTTGGAAAACATTTTATCATCAGCTTTTTATTTACTTTTATCCAGTTTATTTTTCCTAACAATGCTATTATTTAAAATAAATAACATAAATTATCTTAGTTATTCCTTAACAAATATATATAAATCACTTAAATAGTTAACAAAATAGTTAGCAGCAAATGTAGCTATCACACTCCCATTTGGCTTCAGGGTCCTCTCATTACAAGAGAAAAAGTAGACTCGATCATCGCTATTAGAGGTAAAATGCTAAGGCTAAAGAAGTACCATCACCATCCTCTATTTCTGTGTGGGTTAGGGTTTATGATAAGCCCCCAACTTCTTCTTCTGACAACATCATTCGCTTTGAAGACCTGGAAGTGTCTTCTACTTCCCCAAGAAAATGAATTCCACAACATCCACTGCAGAAGTAGCAAGATTGGCAAGCTTCTCACATGGAAATGGATATTGATTAAGAAGAGGACGCTCTGGATGGTTCCAGTACCGAAGGGTGTCCCGTGGTGGATGTTTCCAAGAGGTTCGTTGTTGCATATCCACCAGGTAAGTATGCTTATTTGATTTTATTTACAGGTTTCATTTACTTGCCCAGTTCATTTTATGAATGAAACATTAAACTTTGTGTTTTAAATACCCACCCACTTGAAATTATGGGATTTCAGACTGTCCAAATGGAAATGAAATTCTTTTTGAATCCGATCTGCACAAATTGTGCCAGAGGCAGAAGCAGATTGACTATGGGAAGAACACTCTCGGCTATGAAAGATACCTGGAGCTTGTTCCTCGGTATTAGGCCTTTCCTCGACCTTTAGTCCTCTTGGTCAATTTTATCCAGGTCTCTGTCAACATTAGGTTTTTCTCTTAGTTATCATAGTTGAAAATGTAAGTGTTTTTGTTTCGCTCTGTCATAAACCAGAGAAAGAAATATGTGCCTCCTCAAATGCCTGATATCAAGCAGGTGTGCAGCAAGCACAACTGGTATGGGCAGGTCAATAATTGGAGGATAAGTCTTCATGAGTTTGATCCCCCTATGAGTAAGAATGAAGAAACCCCTATGCCATTTTATTTTGATAATGGAGATGATGGATTAGCATACCACAGTCAAGATGAGAAAGATGCAACAACAGCTTCTGGTTGAGAGGGCAATCCCTAAAAGAAAGCTGGTGTTATCTCTGTAGTCTATGATGATTGGAATATTGATGATGCAATGGAGCCACGAGTAAAACGGGAATAATTGGAAGCCTTCCTGGAGCACCATCGTCATCGTCTGTTTCTATGTGGGTTAGGGTTTCTGATAAGCCCCCAAATTATTCTTCTGACAACATCATTCACTCTGAAGACCTGCAAGTGTCTACTACTTCCCCAAGAAAATGCATTCCACACCATCCACCGTAGAAGCAGTAAGACTGCCAAGCTTCTCACATGGAAATGGATATTGATGAAGAAGAGGGCTCTCTAGATGGTTCCAGTGATGAAGGGTGTCCCGTGGTGGATGTTTTTCAGAGGTTAAGTGTTGCAAATCCACCAAGTAATTATTCTTATTTGATTTTATTTTCAGGTTCTATTTACTTGGTCAATTCATTTTATGAATGAAATATTAAATGGTGTGTTTTAAATTCCGACCCACTTGAAATCATGGGATCTCAGTCTATCCAAAGGGAAAGGAAAGTATTTTTGAATATGATCCGCACAAAGTGTGCTAGAGGCAAAAGAAGATTGACTATCGGAAGAACACTCTCGGCTATGAAAGATACTAGGAGCTTGTTCATCAGTATTAGGCCTTTCCTTGCCCTTCAGTCCTCTTGTTCAAGTTTAGACAGAACTCTACCAACATTATGTTTTTCTCTTATTTATGATAGCTGAAAATGCAAGTTTTTTTGTTTCGCTCTGTCAAAAAATAGAGGAAGAAATATGTGCATCCTCAAACATCAAGAAGGTCTACAACAAGCGCAACTCGTATGGGTAGGTCAAGAAATGGAGGAGAAGGCTTCATGAGTTTTATCTCCCTATGAGCGAGAATGAAGAAAATGCCTCAGCCATTTTCTTCTGATAATGGAGATGATGGACTAACATACCACAGTCAAGATGAGAAAAATGCAACAACAACTTCCGATTCAGAGGGAAATCCCAAAGAGGAAGCTGGTGGGATGTCTGTAATCTATGATGATTGGGATATTGATGATGCAATGGAGACATGAGTAAAACGAGACTAATTGGAAGCTTGCCTGTATATTTTTTTCAGTACTCTGGATTTTGGGTTCTCTCAGTTTATATATAAAATGTATCGGTATATATCTTGGTTTTTGTTTGTTAAGCCCAAGAAGAGTTTATTGGGTAGAAGCAATTCCAAACCTTGGAATTTTTTTTTCCTGCTTCTCTGTTCACCAAGTATTACAAATCAATTCTGAAATGCATATTGTTAGGTGTATCCTACTAACTTGTTCACCAAGTTTAATACAAATTAATATACCTAGTCCTCTATTTTATATAGATCTTGATATTATTTTGAAACAACATAGATTTTGTTAAGTCAAGTTGAACCAAAAATATGGGTGATAATGGATTTGAGAGTGAGATCAGATCCCCCCCATAGACATCAGGTAGGTTGTCTTGGATACCATAAATATGGGAATATAGAGTCATTCATGGAACAACTCAGCTTTCGTCTGATAGCTTGTTCTTGCTCTATTAATAAAAAAGTTGAAACAATTTCTTTACATTTTGCTAAATTTTGTCTCATTCCCCTTCCTAATAGTCCAGTTGCCAAGAATCTACTGAAGTAGTGGAGGGAATTGAAGGGATCTGAATTCCATTTATAACCTTAGCATTACTAGTGCTTGTTCGAAAAACAAATCCCGAACAATTGCAAATGTGAATGAACACCCGAAAATGGTCGAGCGCGCGAATCCCTATCCATCCCAAAGCTAGAGATAGTCATGGAAGTCTCTGTAATCTCCACTCCCTTCTTAGGTCTAACATTGAAGTTCCCAACGAACGTAAGGAAAATATTAACACATTTCACTATAATTTCCTAATAAGTATTGTCTTTTAATACCCCATTTAAACTAATAATAATTATTTTTTTCATGATTAGTATATATTAACTAAAAAATAGTTTTTTTTTTTCTCTCTCTGAAATTTAATTCATTAATATTTAAAAAGGTATCTTTGAATGCAAATATGAATGAACACCAAAGAATAGTCAAGAGCCCAGATCTTAGTAGTATCTGTGATCTTCCCTTTTTCAGGTCTAATATTTAAGTTCCCAAGCAGTATAAGGAAAATATGAATACTTTAATGAGTTTAGTGGATGAATTCACTAATATGTTTTTTAATGCTCAATTTGAATAGAATGTTTTTTTCTCTTAAATTAGCTAAATACAATTTTGAGTTAAATTGTATGTTTCTATTATTTCAAATATTTTTTATACATAAATAAATTAAAATCCCAAAAAAAATAAAAATTAAACAAGTCAAAAAAATCTTAAACACTTAAATACTGGAAATTTGCAATTTAAATGAGTCAAACTTACTAGAAATTTGCAATTTAAACTAGTCAAAATTTCTTAAAACTCACTATCGAATCTGAGATAAAATTAACTAAAAAGAATAGAAATAATAAGTTTTTTTTTAATACATTTCTCCATTTTAATGTATGATTTTCAACGTGCGAATCCGTTTTGGAAAGGGTATTTAGTGATTTAAATGATAGAAGCAATTAACCAAAAGATGCTATTTTTTTTTTTAAATGAAACTTAGAATATTGTATCACTAAAATTCCCTCATTCTCGTTACTTTTAATGGTTGTGGAAACTCCCTGAGCTCAGTAGACAACTCTTATTTTTTTGAAATGTGCACCTATTGGCGCATTGGTTGCAAGCTATTATGAAGTCTAGGTGCTTACGTGATCGAACCCCACAATATCCCTGAATTAGTTTAGAATTATTTTTCGGCATGATTGAAAGTTTTGTGAATGAGGGTTTCGAGGGGTGAATGAGGGTTTCGAGGGTTTGAAGGAACCAAAGCAGGTTGCAGAGCTATTGCGGCGGGAATTCACCAGGCGCCAGCGTTGATAGATTTACATGTCTGCGCCCTCGGGAGGAGGGTCGCAGCCCTCCTACCGTAACGTAACCACCGGCGATGATAGTGTACAGCGGATACCACAATCAGGGTCAGCACAGTACAAGTCGGCGCCTGTCTTGGGAGCCGAATGGCAGGCAAAACAGAAAGGCCAATGCTTGCCAAGAGCAGTGAAAAAGCCACGACTTATTATTCCAGCGGAGAAAGTGAAGGAGTATCGAGGGTATATGAAAAACCACGCCTTAATCTGTAAGTTCATCGGTGTATGGCCTTCGAAAAAAGAACTAATGAAATGGATTCAATCCAAATGGCATCCCAAAGGGCATATAGACCTGAAACTAGGAGCTAAGGGTTTCTTTACAGTTATATTTTCCAATTTACAGGATAAAGAACGCATTTTTGAAGGGGGTCCTTATTTTTATAGTAATGCAGGACTGTTTCTCAGACAGTGGGAGGAATTTTATAACCCTGACCAAGAGCAATTTCTTGCTGCTCCGGTGTGGGTACGGCTGTTTGGGCTTCCCATGGATTTTTGGGACCCAGAAATCCTGGAAGGAATAGGTAATTCTTTGGGTTATTTCGTCAAAATAGCAGATGCAACAGCCAGAGGCCGCTACACCTCCTTTGCACGAATATGCGTGTATATGAACATTTTAGAGCCTCTACCAGAAATGATAGAACTTGAGTGCGAGGGTAAAGTATGGATGCAGCTATTAGATTACGAACACATACCCTTCAGATGCCGTCGATGTCACGAGTACGGGCACTTATATAAATCTTGCCCTTTGAATGCGGCTGAACAAAAGAAAGCAAGCACCAGTGGACGAGAAAAACCAGCCCAACAGGAGGAGGAGGGTTTTGTGCAGGTGCCGCCAAGGAAAAGACGCACAGGGCAAACAGGGTCGAGGCCAACAACAAAACAGCAAACTTCAGACCCCACAACAACCAGTAACCGCTATGAAGTATTGCAAGAGGGAGAAGAACCGTCAGGACCAGAGATAATAGTGGAGATACCAGTGGAAGGGCATCAGGAGGAAGGACCCAAACAGCAATCTTTCAAGAGGAAAGCAGGGAAGGAAATGGAAGATAATACACAGCCGGAACTTACCCCGATGGAAGTGGAACACTCTAAAGATGACCTAAGTGCAGAGGAGAAAGTATTAAAAAGGCTTCTGTTTGAATGGAGGAACCTAGATGATCGCTTTATTCCACCAGATCAAAAACAATTGTACAAGGAAACGTTTGAACACTACTTAACAGCTCAAGCTCAACAAGAGATGCAAGAGCGGGAACAGGTCGGAGGCAAGAAAGTACTGACCCAATCTAAACCAGCCAAGAAGAGAGGAAGACCGACTATTAAAGACTCAATACAGTTAGTTGGAGAAATGCTGATCAACACTGGAAAGATTATACCGTTAACAACGGTATTTCAAAACCTACCAAAACAATTTTAATGAAGGTTCTCTCCTGGAATATAAGGGGTCTCAATAGTAAAGGTAAACAACGTCATTTGAAAGAAAAACTACAGATGGAAAAACCCCAGATTATGCTCGTACAAGAAACCAAAGTTACAGGGCAAAAGCTTCAATCAATTGTACAATCCTTTAAGATGTCCTATGTGGTAATGGCGATAGATTCAGTGGGCACAACGGGAGGACTGGCTATAATCTGGAATGAAGCGGAGATTATAGCGGAAGGATGAATGGGAGCCCCCAGAATATTAACAGCGACATTTCGCCAACTAGGAGCAGAGGACAGAATCCTTATTTCAGCGGTTTACGGGCCTTCAATTCTAGGAGAGAGAGTGGCATTCCTGCAAGATATAAGAAAGGTAAGTACTCTACATAATGAAAAATACTGGCTTCTAGGAGGGGATTTTAACATGATTTTAAACCTATCTGAAAAAAAAGGGGGAATAAGAAGGGAGGAGCCTGAAATGGCTCTATTCCAAGAGGTTATACAAGATCTGAGATTGGTAGATGTCCCAACAGTTAATGGAAGATATACGTGGAATAATCGTAGAGGAGAAAGGCACCAGATCGCATCCAGATTGGATCGTTTTTTAGTGACTGAGGCACTGGTGAGCTTAGATATTCATTATGAGGCAGCCATACTACCTACTTTGGGATCTGACCATTGGCCAATCAGTATGGAGATAGACGTGAAAGCAAGCAGAAAAAACCAGCCATTCAGATTTGAATTATTTTGGCTTAGGGATCCTGGCTTTATGGAAAAAGTTAAAAATTGGTGGCAAGCAAACCCAATTCGTGGTCATAATAAAATGCATTCCTTTCAAATGAGGCTGAAGAAATTAAAACTAGAAATAAAACGCTGGAATCGGGATGAATTCGGTAATATTCATCAAGATCAGATAAGGCTGAAAGAGAAAATGAAGGAAATTCAACAGAGAATAATCCTACAGGGGCGCACAGAAGAGCTGGTAATAGAAGAAGGTCAAACTCTTAGCCAACAGGAGGAACGAAGAAAACAGGAAGAGATCTTGTGGAAACAGAAAGCGAGGGTTCAATGGCTGAAAGAAGGGGACCGGAATACTAAATTCTTTCATCGAGCAATGATACAAAGGCGACAATTAAACAGAATATTCTCTATTAAAGCAGCAAATGGAGACAGACTAGTGAAACATGAAGATGTAGAAAAAGAAATGACTAGTTATTTTCAGAATCTTTTAACTGAACCCAATCGAAATCGTCGAGAAGCCATTCAGAAAATCACCAACCATATTCCACAACTGATCACTAGAGAACAAAATCTGGCTTTGTTACGAGCAGTAACGATAAAAGAAGTAGAAGAGGTGGTCCTGCAATTACCCATAAATAAGGCCCCGGGCCCTGATGGATTTACCAGCGAATTTTTCAAAGCAGCTTGGCCGTTCCTTGGTCAAGATATCTTAGAAGTGGTGGAAGAATCCCAAATACAGAAAAAGATGTCACCAGCACTAAATGCCACTTTTTTTACTCTTATTCCCAAACAACAGCATGCTGATACCCCTGCAGGTTTCCGACCTATAGCCCTTTGCAATGTTATTTATAAAATCCTTTCTACTATCATGGTCAATCGCTTAAAACCATTACTGACGAAGATAATTTCCCCAGAGAAAACAGGATTTGTTAAAGGTCGACAAATCCTGGATGGAATTGTGGTTGCACAGGAAGCAATACATACACTCAAGAAGGAAAAAAAGAGAGGTTTATTAATAAAACTAGATCTCTCCAAACCGTATGACCGTATAAGCTGGAATTATTTGGTGGAGGTGCTGAAAGCGTTCGGGTTTGAGGAACGCTGGATTCAATGGGTCCATTCTTTTATATCTTCCACGGCTTTCTCCATTTTATTGAATGGCAGCCCTTCAAAGCCGTTTAACAGTTCGCGGGGGCTTAGACAAGGAGACCCCCTATCTTCTTTCCTCTTCATCATAGCAGCAGAGGGTCCGGGTCGATTAATTAAAGCTCATGTAGCAGAAGGCAAGTTAAAAGGTTTGAAATTGTGGGGCCCTCAACTATCTCTGACACACCAGCAATTCGTAGATGATATCTTATTATTTTGCATGGCCTCTCTGAAAGAGTGTAAGAGCATCCTTAAAATTCTGGAAATGTTTATGCAAGCCTCGGGAACAGAAATTAATAAGGATAAGTCTAATGTCTATTTCTTCAACTGCCCTGTTCTGATGCAGAATCACCTAACTAGAGCTTTGGGATTCCAGCAAGGATCTTTTCCTATAAAGTATCTCGGAATGTTCTTAAACCTAGGGCCTACGCGGATAGCAGACTGGAAGGATATTGTAGTCAGAGTGGAGAAAAGAATACAAAATTGGGCGTTTAGATCACTGAATGCGCCAGGTCGTCTTATTCTACTTAAATCAGTACTGCAAGCCTTACCGATTTATCAGCTGTCGGGAAGAGCTTGCCCTAAAGGCATATGTGAACAACTGGTAAACATATTCAAAAGGTTTTTATGGCAGGGGAGTCAATCAAATAGGAAGTGGGCTCTAATATCTTGGGATAAGTTAATTACACCAAAGGCAGAAGGAGGTTTGGGTCTGAGAGATCCCTTCAGCCTAAACAATGTACTGGGAGCAAAGCTCTGGTGGCGCTGGCTCGTAGGAGGACAGGATTTCTGGAAGAGAATATGGTTAATCAAGTATGATATGCCAGAGACAGTTTCAGGTCGTATGAGAGTCGATCGAACCCCAAAAGGGTCATCAATATGGAATCTAGCAGCCATGAATAGATTTCTAATTCGGAATCATAGCTTCTGGGAAGTTAGGGAAGGAGGAACAACACTCTTTTGGGAGGACTCGTGGCAGCAACGGGATAAACTATTCAGTAGACTTGAATTAGGAGAAATCTTCTTATTTACAAATACCCCGAATAACAGGCTAGTCAAGCAATATTGGTGCACAAATAGTGATGGTATGTGGAGGAAGTGGAAAGATAAACAAGGGTGGCAGGCAGCGCCTGAAACGGAACAGTGGAATAACTTTGTACGGGAGCTACAAACTCGTAAACTCAGAATTACAATAGGCCCGGACATTTTGAGGTGGGGGCATCAAACAAGAGGCCTTTTCACAATTAAGGAGGGATATTGTATCCATACTCAACAAGGAGCTGGGAATGGAAGACCAATCTGGAAGAGGATTTGGGAAATGAAGCATTGGCCAAAGATAACTTATTTTATTTGGTTAGTAGGACACCGGAGAATATTAACCTGGGAAAACCTTCGAAAAAGAGGATTGTTTGGACCATCATGCTGCCCTTTGTGTCGAAAAGATGAAGAAACTATAGATCATTTGCTTGGCCACTGTACAAAAGTAAAGCCCATGTGGGAGGCTCTATCTTAGCTATTTACGCAGATGGTCAACAACAATGAAACAGTGACAGAGATCATAGAAAGATGGGGAAAAGGTAAATTTAACTGTCAAGTCCTAAACAGAGCGTGGGTCCTAGCATTAGGGTTTTTACTGTGGAATATATGGAAGGAAAGAAATCTGAGGGTATTCCAAAATTTGGAACAACCTATGGAAACAATATGGCAGCGCTCCAAAGAAAATATCCGGGAAACCATTCTAACGGAAAAATGGACGGATGAAGATTGGAAAGCAGTAGGAATAGAAACTATCATATTGGAGCAACTAAACCTTAAACCTCAGATGTTAGGCCAAGGGCTCTGGAAATTTAGGCCGCCTAGACAATCAATAGAAGAACAATGGAGACCCCCTCAACCTGGATTTTTGAAACTAAACTATGATGGGGCGTCCAGAGGAAATCCTGGCCAAGCATGAGCAGGAGGGATATTCAGAAACTCACGAGGGACTGTCTGCAGATTCTATGCACTAGATCTAGGCCACGCAACCAACAACTATGCAGAATTAATGGCGGTGAAGCAAGGACTACAGATAGCAATTCGTGAACAATATCAAAGGATTATTGTTGAAGGGGACTCAGCTATGGTTACAGGGATTCTCCAAAAACTTCAGCAGGGAACGCAATGGGAAAAAATCTCGCAAAGTTGGAGAACAGCTGCTATTATAGAGGAATTGAGTCAATTGGTGAAACCTATACAATACCTGATCCCTCACCACATAAGAAGGAAAGGAAATGCAGCAGCAGACTATTTAGCAAATTGGGGATGCGATAATGTGGAGAGAGACATGG
Organism: Pinus albicaulis; assembly: GCA_034641835.2. Lineage (NCBI taxonomy): Eukaryota > Viridiplantae > Streptophyta > Pinopsida > Pinales > Pinaceae > Pinus > Pinus albicaulis. The sequence continues at coordinate 66,053 of JAXQQM020066589.1, forward strand.
AGGGACGCCCAAGTGACCTCATATGGACAGTAGAGCTTCAATCACTCCAGTTGATAGTGGAACGCGACCTACATCTCCCCGATCGGGGTGAACACCCGCAATCATGATAACGGAAGGTCGAAACGTGGCAAGAGCTTCCGTAAACACCACTCAAGATCACTTAAATGACCTGTCAGAACAGCAAGGTGGATGGTGTGAACGCCGGCAAAGGCTTGATGGCGCATGATGGCCAGGGTGGCTGTCAGATACCCGGAAAAGCGAGAGGACATTTGGTAAGTTTATCTAACCCGCCTCTTCATTCTAGCATGCATTCTCCCTGGCATGCGAAAGTTTGGAGGCGTCGAAGGCAAAATACAGCCCTGCAACCTCGAATCCGTGAGAATTTGTTCCGGTATGTTCTGATAATAACCTTAAAGCTCTTAATTGTTAATGCAGCAAATATGGTTTGCAGTGAAGAAGATAGGTTAGGCATTATGTCGTTTTTGGTGTTCGGAAATTATCTCGAACCTGAACTGAGTCAGGTCTCTCCCTGCTTCCGGGACCCCTGTTATTTTCAAGTTTAGTTTTTTCTTGCGGTTGATGATGTCTATAGCGATAGAGATAGTTTAATTTTCAGTTTGCTTCTGTTCCTTCTGTCGTTTGCTAAGCGCTGGAAACCAGAATGGGATCTGGTCACCCCTCCTCTCCATGACCATGGCAACCCCCATGTCCTTGAAACTAACCCTGTGCGAAGGCAAGGAAGCAAAATCCCCAGTTACCTATGTAATCACTGTGGCAGCCAGGCTCGAATTCGCTGTCAAAATCCTGATAGGAAAAGCTGGCTTAAGCTCCCTAGTTATAGTCATGTCTGCATCTCCATTATTGGCGTCCACCTTAGCTATAACATGTTTCCTTCTTATCTGAGTGCTGTAAACATAATCCACCTTTCCTTTTTCTCGCAAGATAACCCGCAGAGTCAAAACACTGATATCAATTGCAAGAACTTGGTCGAGCTTCCGTCTCGGCGAAGGGTTGAAGGCACCGTGGGGTGCATGCTCAGTTTTAAAACCTATTCTCATTCTGTTTCTTCTTGCATGTCAGTGTTAGTCAAAACCTCATCTCAAACAATGGGAAAGCGCCAATCTAGGGCAGCGAATAAGGGGAAGCAACCTGTCCTACCAGACCAAGTGCCAAAGAAAAGGGGGCGGAGAACGTATCTCGACCACCTGGAAGAACTAGCTGTCAAATATGTCATGAGCAACCCCTCGGCACCCAGGAATGAAATACGAGGTTGGGAGCAGGAAATTCACCAGGAACCAGAGGAAGCAGAGACTGAAGCTGAAATACTGGATTTTATAACAGATCCAAGGCATACAAGAGGCAGGCTCACTTTGTTTAACCAGACAGTCCATACCTATTGGATTGTAAAATGCCTGCTAGCAAAAGCAATCCAGAACAATCACCCTGTCCAAGTAAAGACAGAGGCAATGCAACCAGACCAACGCACCCAGAGTCTTCTCTTGGAGATTCAGGACAATCAGCAACACCTCAAGATCACCCAATATCAAACTGCAGATAGGGTCAGCAGATTAGACGAAAAAGTGGGGCGTATAGAGAAAACTCTTCAGCAGATCCTTCAGCAGTTGAACCAAGCAGAAATGCCAGGGTCAAATGTCAAAGACCCTGCCCCTGTCTCATCATCTGAAGTTTAAATGATGTCTGCTCTCATGGTTGTATGTAAATTTTGATTTTAAATTACTGTTATGTTTGTAAATATTAAAGTAGAAACTCAGATAGTACAAGCTAGTCATAGACGTAAGAGACAATTTCAATTTTGGGATGCAAACCATGTTTTTAGAAGGCCAATAAACCTAGTTTCCCTCCTGGGCAGGTTGAGGCCAAGAATGACTTTATATTTTGTAACCTGTCTTAAAATATAAATAGAAATGGCATGGACACACCGAACTTACAAAAAAAAAAAAGGATATAAATTTAATATTATA
>JAXQQM020086454.1:0-29226 GCA_034641835.2 Pinus albicaulis
ACCATATGACATATGTCCTTCTTGAGGAATCATCAGCGCTGTCACTATGGAGGATAGATCCATGTTTGAGCTCTAGGTTTTTGGTGAAGTATTCCTAGGATCATCTTGCTTGCATGATATTGATAGATCAACATATGAGCATATGCATAGGTCATGTGTAGATGGAGGAGATACATAATTCTTTGGAGGAGTTATCATAGCCACCTCTTTTCTCTTTGAGGCTGAGAGGGGACTCAATTTTGAGCCATTCCATTTGCATAAGAAGAACTAATGTTAAGGGTATTTTTTATTTTCATGATGATTTTTATATTCATCCCTTAACCATATATGTATAGGATGTGTCCCTTGGGGGAGAGATCTCCCACATTATTTTCATTGCATTTTCTAATGCGAGCATGAGAGCACATGTGGCCACCACGGAAAAACATTTGTTTCCATTTGAGGTGAGCCATATGATTGATTAGATGCCATATGATGGTGACTTCCAACTCATCACATATGAGATGATTTGGGACAAGATGTTTCATAATGTTGGAGAAGATATCCTTGGAGGTCTAGTCTTCATCTTGCCACTTAAGGGAAAAAATATTGCAACCTAAGATCTGCATATACTGTGCAATTATCCTAAGTGGAGAGGAGGACAATGTGGGGTAGGCTATTTTTTCTACGAAGGTCATATTTTCAGCCCACCTATATTTTCAGAGCCAAAGGTGGAAGATAATTTTCATGAGTTGCCATGTTGGGAGGTAACTCACTTTGTATAGATGATTTCTTGGGGATGGAGGATCCACATGGGGAAGATGTTACTCAACATATTTTAGACTCCATACCTTGAGTGGATATATCTTTAGTTCTATCCTTGTAGTTGCTTGAGGACAAGTAACATTTGGGAGGGGAGGAATATAATATTCCCATTTTAGCACATAGCTAAATGGAATATTAATGTTTTGTCTTTATCACCTAGAAGCTTGATAAATGGGTAAGGGAACCCATTCTTATTGACGACATGAATAAAATCCCTCATAATGTGGAAGGGATCATCATAGTAGCTTTATTTTGCACCCTCAAGTGTGAAAAGGGGCAAATCCATGAAAACAAGGTTAGGTTTGACCAAGTCAACGACGCTGCCATAGGAGGAGTGGCTCACTTTGGAAGATAGCGCAGTGTGAATGAGGAAGAGGATATTTGGTGGAGGAAACCCTAACGAGTGGGGCACATGGAGAGAGAGCTTTCACTTGTTTTAAAGTAGGGCAAGGCAACCATTGCTATTCATGAATTGGATTATTGATTTCGTTGTCTATGCAGACATTGTGCATTCTTTTTTTGTTTAGCAAGAATTACCAGGGAATTCCTATTTAGGACTCCTTCTCCTTTTTGAGAGGCCTCTTGAGGGATTTTTTTTCATTCTCCACATATCTTGTCTCAAGGCCAAATCTACTCCTTTCAATGACTGTGTTATTTCTGCTCAAGTATAACGCAATGTTGTTGGGTGTTGTAGTGGAGGACTCCACACACCATTTCCTTGGATCATATTTCACAGGAGGGAGCTTCTATTCCTCTGGGAGGTTAGTGAGGGAGTTTCTGGAGCTTATTGCAGATCATTGGAATCAAGGCAAGCACTTCCCTTCACCAATAGCACAGTCCCTTCTCTAGACTTCGTTATTTATGAGTGCAATTGTAGTGGGGACTTGCTCCACTATTTTGGAGGGTGAGATCTTCAGGGATTGGATTAGCCTTTCACCTTAGAGATCCTTTCGATCAGATTCAGCCATCATTTGTAGCATCATCAGCTATCTCCATCCATTTCTATTTTCTGAGTTGTAGCTGCTGCCCAGCAACTCTGGCATTTCTGTAGAATTGCAATTTTGTATGTATTTCAGCCAATCCTTTTGAAGATTATGTATTGTTGTTCCCAGGGGTTGAGATCTTGCTTCCCCTTCGTTGTTTGAGCTGTATATTTTTATATTTGTGTATTGACACTATTTGCAGCAGTTCTACATCATGGATTACGCAGTCATAGCTAGGGCTTCTTTTTTATAGCAGTATTTCTCCATTTATCATGTATATGTTTCATTGAGGTTGCATTGCCTAGCTTGAGAGAACATTTCCTCAAGATCTTGTATACATTGTTGCTATTATAATCCAATGTGATGGTTATGTTGATCTTCCAAAATTCTTGTATTAATGCATTCACTGCTATAGTCCAGCTCATGTTTATGTATTATTGATCTCCACATTGGTAATATCTTGAGATATTCCTAATAGTGTAGCTGTTCCTAATTTGGAATATTACAAAATTGGTTAGCCAATTGAAGATTCTATGTATTTTATTCATTTTTTTTAATAATATATTATCAATGGATGATGAATTATTCATCTCATGTGCCTTGTGTACTAAAAATTTTCTCTTTGGTTACTTAGTGAGTTTTCTAACAATTTTTCTCTCTCTTTTCTCTTGTTTTTCTTTTAGAAAATTTAGTATTTTCACACATTTAGCTTTTGTTCTTGTGATGAAAAACCTACAATCACATACTATTGGGAAAGGAATATTGTTAATGCATTAAATATATGCATATTAACATATACGATCACATTAAAACTATAAATGTGGTTGTTCTTGGAAACTAATTTATGCATAAATATATATTCAAATAATCACCATGAAATATTTACATGAAAAAAGTTAATGAAGAAAATTAGTTTTTTGAATGAAGTTTATTTTAGTTCCATAACAAGGATATTTTATATTAAGAAAAGGTTGTAGTATGGATTGCAATTACAATACATAAACACCATATTTTAAAATTCTTTCAAAAAAAAGTATGAAATAATGCATATAAAATCCTATAGTTCTAGAAATATATCACCACATACAATAAATTCTAGTATATCCTAGAGGAGTATATTTTGAAAAACAACTAGAAACTAAATTAATTTAGTGTTTAAAAGTAATGAAATATGTGATGATATAAATCCTCATTAAAAGATAATTTATTTGAGTTCAAATATACTTTCACTATGTTCATGTTCTGAAGCTAGTTGGTGAGCTATTTCATATTCTCTGAGTTTCCAAAAATTGAAATTTATTTACTAGATCTAGTTGGAGGCACTAGAATGCTCTCTTCATTCTCAAAAATTGAAATTTATTTACTAGATCTGGCTGGAGGCACTAGAATTCTCTCTGTTGGTCAAATTAATGATCATATTGACTATAAATTTTTGCTTGGACTCTATACTTGTGATTTTCGTCTTAATTTGAACTAAGCTATGCACAATTAAAATTTTTTGGTGCCCATCATGAATTTTGGACATAAATATTACTATTGAGCCTGTATTTCCTTGCTTAACATCTACATAAACTTTCAATGTCTTCCATGTTTTCAACATCCTCATAAAATTTCAATGTCCCCAATGTTTTATTTCAAATTCATATAGTTCAACTAAAAAATAAAATAATCCAATGTCAATTGTAAGAGACATATACTAATACTCTTTGAAAGGAGTACCATTGATTCTCATGTAGGTTCCTTATGGCCAAAGATAAAACACTTAGTATGACACAAGTTGATGCAGGAGCATCAAGACCTTTTTCTCCATTTGTAAATATGGGGTGTGATAATATTAATTTGTAAATATGGGGTGTGATGATTTTAAATATTTTAATAATTAATTTGAATTAAATAGGAGAAGGTGAGGATTTATGTAAATATCTTTTTATTAATAAAAGGATATGAGGAAATTTAATAAATTGAAGGATTCTAGGGATAGAAACCTATCCTTTAGGGATGTTGAGAGATTTAGGGGTTTGTTGAGGATTTTAAGGGATTGAGAATTTAATGTAATGATTTTTAGAAATTGTATAAATAGGAGGGCTTTTGAGAAAAATACATTGAGTGAGTGTGAGGAGAGGGTTGAAGAAGGCTTGAATAGCCAAGGCCGTACGCCTCTGGCATTTTGGCATTTGTAAGGGCCAATTGTTGAATATTCCGGCCATGCACAAAGGGTTTTGAGATTGATTTGCATTTGTTTATACAATGAGGAATTTTGTGTGAGTTTTATATTTGTGGTCGAATTGGTTTAATGAGTTAAAGTTTTTAAATTCAGTCATTTGATAAGCTTTATAGACCAGCTCTGCACATAAGTTAAGAATCGACTTTAACAAGTATTATAGCTCTTATTGAAATGATGAATCTGTATACTTTTATGTCGATTTATAAGGGTGTATTGTGAAACTATGTTCATAGAATTGAACGAAAATTACATTGGGGAAAACTGTTAAATTGAAATTGGGTTCAATGCAAAATTAACTATACATTGTATGAAGCAGAGCGCAAGGTTTCTGCAGAGTTCTGTGACTGGACATTGGAAATAAAAACAACGATCGATTGAAATGCTTGTGAAGTCGATCTGTATTGCAGGTATTTAATAGCCGAACTGCAAATAAGTTAAATTGAATCGATACTCAGAGTGGATATGCGTCGCTGGAAATCGGTGTATGGACAGCGTTGAAGGCGTTAAACACTGGAGATTCAATGTTAAAGTCTCAATTCAGGAATGCGTTAATGCGTTAATGTTGAACGAGAATCCTGGATCGATTCTCATCTCTGTTATGAAATGATGGAAGCGCTATTCTCATGGTATTCTGCCTGCAAAATAAGTATTAATTTGTGAATGATGACTTGCCATTAATAATGATTGTGTTTAATGCACACATTGTTTGGGGAAAAGCACAAAGGGAGGTTAAGTGTTTAAGAAGCGATTGCTGGAGTGAGGCTGTTTAAAGGTGTTGTAAGGAGTTCAACTAACTCAAACAAGCAGCAATCATTCAGACTTCGGGAGGAAAGAATCCAGGAGACAAAACAAACTGAATAACACATGAGAGCATAGAAACAATTGGCACACTCAAGAATTTGAAGGCGTTTGAAAGGCGTAGAGGTGTAATGAAAGACAGTGTTTATGTTGAAACAAATGGTGAATCGAACTGAAGAAGAATGTATCATTGGAAGCAGTTGTCAAAGGTAATGTAGAATCTGGCCACACCGTTTTGCATTTGAAGGATATAGCGCAAGCAATTTCATTTGAAAAAGGCGCCATCTCTGTAATCAGCAGATTATACACTGTTAAAAAGAGATAACCCACATGTATGATAGTTGTTATTTACATTCTGGGAGTGGTGGTATAACAGAAATAAGAAATTCGAATTGTGTTATGTTGAAATGGTATTTCCAAGATTCGATTTTTAAGATATGCATAAAAGGGCGCAGTTCAAGTCTTCAAATTAAAATATGGCACATATGAATGATGTCTATTAAATTGATGAGTATATAGAGAATATTTGGCATATGGAAAGTAAGTAAATTAAATGAGCGTAGATCGATTTGCCATATGAGTGACCATATTGTGTTATTTGGCATTTGAATTCTGGGTTTGTAGAACAGTAAGGGCGCATTCTTGAATCAAGCCATATGTGAATGGAATTGTGATAGTGCATGAGAGGATTGAATGTATGACTTCATATCATGATTAGGCATGAAGGAACCTGAATGTTCAGAACTTGTGAAAGGCAAGCTCTTGAAACTTGGGTTTAAGTCCCAATAAAGGATGATTGTTGAATTATGGATTATGGAATAATGATTTCAATAGAGAGTTGTTTGATAATTGATATCTATGGAATGGTGATGATGAAAGTATGTGATTTGGATTGGTAATTATAAAGAATGATTTGGGATGGTGTGTAATGGTTTCATAACCATTGTTGTTTGTTCAAAGAAGCTTTCATATAGATAATGAAATTGCCATGTATTAAAAGAAAAGTTGAGGCGCATGCTTGTACATGTATGAGTATTGATGATCTTGGGTATGGCAAGCACCGGTGCTTGCATCATTTTTGCACGTAGCCTCGCTCATGAAATGAAGAATGTTTGTTCAAGACGTGTAAGAATGTAAAGGAGATCAGATTCTTAATCCAAGACAAGAACCAGAAAGTAATAAATTTCAAGGAATGAAGAAATATGCGTGGTTGTGTTTGGTTAAATTTGATTTGGGTTTCATCGACAAGAAAACAAGATTGAGGATTGATGGTTGCAAAGAAGAAGGAATTGAGTTACTGACAAATTAAATTTTTATGATCAAGCCAAGGTTGGAAGAGAGAATCAGATCAGAGTATCTGATTGACAAGTGGAAATTGTGCAGAGGAAGCAATGAAGATTTGCTGAAACAAATTTGCAAGAATGGTGAGATTCTGAAGGCAGAGTTTGAAGACACAGCTGACAGCTAGTGGGACGGACGGTCCATTTAAAAGTACAGGCAAACGAAAAGACAAGATCAGACTGAGATCTTGAAGGTAAGGTGATCTGGGTTTATTTGAATTTGAAGATTGTAGTCTTTGCAGAAGTATTTTTGCAACTCTTAAAAGGAAAATCCATAGAAGACATGTTTAAGATTGCTAACAGAAAACTGGTGAAAGCATAAGTGACAGAACCTTGAAGAAATCCAATAGAGATTGGATAAGGAAGACAGTTGTGAACAGGCAGATGAGTTGAAGCCAGGAAGAGCAAAGAGAGGTGCTCAAAGGAGGTTCCAGAGATAGAACCAATTGCTTGCCAAAAGACTGAGTGAGGAGAGCTTGGTGAGGTAAGTGGCGGCAGGACAGGACTTGCTGCTGAAGAGGCTTTAGTGCAACTACAGTGCTGAGTGAGGAACTCATAGAAATGGAAATGATGATGTGGACTAGGCGGACAGCCGTACCGCAGGTTCCGAAATCAACCACAACAGAAGACAAAGGAGAAGGATGCCAAGGCACAGACACAGAGAAAGTTAAGCAAAGAGGAATGAGTGAGAGGGAGAAGGCCGAAGATAGTGTCACGAGGTGTTAATGGAGATGTTGCAAAGACATGAGGAAGACCAGAAGCGTGGTTATGTCATGAGAAAGAAGCTGAAGTGGAAGAGGCTACAAGAGAAGTGGAATCATCAGGTAAATATGCAGTTGATAAAGGAACTAAGGGAACTTGAACAGGTTATTGATGCCAGACAGAGGATAGAGAAGCTGGAAACAATTGAGCTACAACAAAAGGAAGATGTTAAAGAAGATGTTGAAGTTTTGATATGTTACGCAAAAAGTGGACCATTACTTTTTGAAAGTGATGAAGAGCTAGAGGAGTTGAATCATATGAATGATTCGAAGTAGCCCGAAGACTTGATGACTGAAACATCAAATAAGACCGTAAGGTCTTGTGATTTTAAAACTAATGATTTGTGTATGATTGCAGGTTTGGAATAAGAGGAAGAACATCTACTGAAGGATGTTAAGAAAGATTTAGCAGAAGAAAGACCATGTGAGGAAATGGAAGATCGCGTAAAATTTCCAAAGTCCACTCCAAGTAAAATCATTGAGTTATATAGAGAATTAGACTTTCAAAGGAGGACATTGGAAGAACAGAGGATGAATGTCCAGGATAGATTGCTGATGAAGGATGACAAAGCAGTTGTCATAAATGATAATCAAGAAGAAATTGCAGATGAAATTGCAGGTGACGAGCAAAGGAATGTTGTAGAGGGAAAGGAAGATTGGGAGGCCGCAACATTCATAATGACAGCTAGAGCAACATGTGAGGCAACATTTATAGTAGCAGCAGCAGAAAAGGTGATCAAAACAAGTGAAGAGCAAGCAAGAATGAGAGTTCAGCAATCAAGGGATGGAAACAATCAGCAGACAGAGGACATACTGGACAGAGAAATTGAGTTGATAAGGAGGTTAATGATAAAAACATCCCAGAGAAAGACAGCCGAAAGAAAGAAAAGGAGCGACAACAAGAGAATGACAGTGAAAGATTGCAAGAGCAGAGCAGGTGGAGCACTACAACACAAAATATGGAAACCTGGAGGATGACAGCAGATGACAACAGTAGTAAAGCAATCGACAAGCACGGAAAGATTACAAAATAAAATTTGGGATCCAGGAGGAGATATCCAAAATTATGACCAGGTGGTCATGAATTTTCTTACATGGGGAGTCTGATGCAGGAGCATCAAGACCTTTTTCTCCATTTGTAAATATGGGGTGTGATAATATTAGTTTGTAAATATGGGGTGTGATGATTTTTAATATTTTATTAATTAATTTGAATTAAATAGGAGAAGGTGAGGATTTATGTAAATATCTTTTTATTAATAAAAGGATATGAGGAAATTTAATAAATTGAAGGATGTTAGGGATAAAAACCTATCCTTTAGGGATGTTGAGAAATTTAGGGGTTTGTTGAGGATTTTAAGGGATTGAGCATTTAATTAAATGATTTTTAAAATTGTATAAGTAGGAAGGGGTTTTGTGAGAAAAAGACATTGAGATTGTGAAAGAGTGTGAGAGTAGGCTTGTACAGCAAGGCTGTAAGCCTTCAGCAAAATTGTAAGGGCCACAGAATCGAAATATCTGGCCAGCAAAAGTTGTAAATTATTGTTTTGTTTCAGTATATTGGTTGATTGATTTTGAAAATTGTATGCGTTCCAAGTTAAATGGATATATATGGATTGAATTATCGATGGTGGAAGAATCGATTGAAAGAATTGAATTTTGTAACGAACTGATAGTTCGATTTGTAAATTCGATGTTGATATTGTTATGAAACCCACAATTCAAAATTGTTGAATGTAGAAAGCGCAGAGTCAGTGTTGAATCTTTGCTGGAATATTTGTTTCCTAGTTGAAGTTTCACGCTTTTATATTCATCATATTTACTTAGATATGATGAGAATTTTGATAAATCTGATATATCAGTCATAAAAGGTCGGTTATGCAGAGATTAGACAGTAAGAGAAGTAACTTACTATAGATATTCTGGTATTAATCACTGCATACACCAATGAAGAAATTGTATTTCAAACTCGATTCTAGCATCACAATGAAACGCAGGAATAAATTTCAAGGCAGAAGGGTTTACTGAACAAATCAGCTTTAGAAATCGACTTTGCAGGGTTCGAGGGCGATTTAATGGGACGCTATGTAACGATTGCCAGGAATTCAATTTGTGAACGAAATAGTAATTACCATCACTGTGCATCAGTATTGAAGAACCGATGAGCGTGAATCCAACCGGTTGTATGTGCGTTGCGCACTTATAATCAGACAGTTACAATTGCAATCGAATTGGAAGAGTACGCTTTCTGCAAAGAGGGCGAACAGATCTTTGCCGCAAAGAGGAAGCGCTGGAAGAATTATGTTGAGAAAAGTGTGAATTGAATTTAGCTGTTTGAAATTGTATATGGAACACTGGAACACTGTTGAATTGCGAATTTGTTTCCACTGATATAATGTTATCGAATGTTAATGCTCAGATATTGCTGAACAGTACTAGAGAATTTGAAGTGCATTGCCAGACAGTAATTACTGAGAGTTAAATTGAATCGATGTGTAGAGTCGATGTGAATTCAAGTTGAAAGGAACAGCAGCAAATCCTGAAGGCGTTTGAAAGGCGTAGAGGTGTAATGAAAGACAGTGTTTATGTTGAAACAAATGGTGAATCGAACTGAAGAAGAATGTATCATTGGAAGCAGTTGTCAAAGGTAATGTAGAATCTGGCCACACCGTTTTGCATTTGAAGGATATAGCGCAAGCAATTTCATTTGAAAAAGGCGCCATCTCTGTAATCAGCAGATTATACACTGTTAAAAAGAGATAACCCACAGGTATGATAGTTGTTATTTACATTCTGGGAGTGGTGGTATAACAGAAATAAGAAATTCGAATTGTGTTATGTTGAAATGGTATTGCCAAGATTCGATTTTTAAGATATGCATAAAAGGGCGCAGTTCAAGTCTTCAAATTAAAATATGGCACATATGAATTTGGTCATATATGAATGAGGTCTATTGAATCGATGAGTATGCTCAAGATTTTCCATATGAGTGACCATATTGTGTTATTTGGCATTTGAATTCTGGGTTTGTAGAAAAGTAAGGACGCATTCTTGAATCAAGTCATATGTGAATGAGAAGTATTAAGATTTCTTATGGAAGCATTGAATGTTTGATGTGATTTGAATGATGATAAGTTTTCTTTGTGTAATGATTGTTGGGTCCTGATGTTAAAACATAAAATGAAAATAGTTTCCACAAGATAATGGCAAAGTGTGAGTTTGCAAGTATTGAGGATTTGATTTTGGAAAAAAAAAAGCTGTGATGTAAGTCGATATGCAACAGATGTTTAAGATCCTGGTATTTGCAGGCTAGCCCTGCGTCATTTTGGTATCAGAGCCTGGCTCTGTTGAAATGAAGAATGTTTGTTTCTGAATGAAGACATAAAGTTTTGTTGAAGAACTGAAATGTATTTTTGAATGTGTGATGAATGATGAAGATCAGATTTGAAATCTGATATGCAGCATACACAATTGCAAGTAAACGTACGTGTGTAAAGGAGATCGTATCTAATCCGAAAGTCAAGCAACCAGAAGTACAACTGGAGAATGGAGAAGAATGTACACCTTTCATGTAGACAAAGGTAGAGGCAAAGAGACGAAAGAATCCACGCGATGTTGAGGAATGGAAATTCGTCAGATTGTATGTGTATTGTGTTGTTAATTTTGATTCGAGATTTACCGACAAAGAAATGGAATGAAGATCGATGATTGCAGCAAAGAAGAAACTCAGCAAAGAAGGAATTGTTGCTGACAGCTAAAGTTTGCCAGATCAAGCCAGAAGATTGTAAGAGAGAATCAGATTTTAAAATCTGATTGACAGTGGTTGAATATCGAGAAGATTTATTGAAATAGATTTGCAGGAGTGGTGAGATTCTGAAGGAATTGAAGTGCAGGAGAATGGAAGGACAAGATCAGACGAGATCTTGGAGGTAAGATGATATGTTTTTGAAGAATAGAATATTTTAGTCTTTGCATTGAAATATTATTGCAACTCACAAAAAGGCGATTGCTAATAGATAAAGGAAGCTGGTGAAAGTTTCTAGGTGAAAACATAGAGGTGGCAGAACCTTGAGGAAATCCAATAGAGATTGGATAAGGAAGACAGTTGTGAACAGACAGATGAGTTGAAGCCAGGAAGAGCAAAGAGAAGTGCTCAAAGGAGGTTCCAGAGATAGAGAACCAATTGCTTGCCAAAAGACTGAGTGAGGAGAGCTTGGTGAGGTAAGTGGCGGCAGGACAGGACTTGCTACTGAAGAGGCTTTAGTGCAACTCATAGTAAAGTGAGTGAGGAACTCATAGAAATGGAAAGGATGATGACTAGTGACAGTCGTAACAGAGGTTCTGAAATAAACCACAGCAGAGGACAAAAGGAGAAGGATGCCAAGGAAATTGGCATACAGAGACAGTTAAGCAAAGAGGAATATGAGAGGGAGAAGGCTGAGATAGCAGTTCAGCTTGAGGTGTTAATGGAGATGTTGCAAAGAAATGAGGAAGACCAGAAGCGTGGTTATGTCATGAGAAAGAAGTTGAGATGGCAGAGGCTACAAGAGAAGTGGAATCATCAGGTAAATATGCAGTTGATAAAGGAACTAAGGGAACTTGAATAGGTTATTGATGCTAGACAGAGGATAGAGAAGCTCGAAACAGTTGAGCTACAGCAAAAGGAAGATGCTGAAGAAGATGTTGAAGTTTCGATATGTTACCCAGAGAGTGGACCATTACTTTTTGAAAGTGATGAAGAGCTAGAGGAGTTGAATCATATGAATGATTCGAAGCAGCCTGAAGACTTGATGACTGAAGCATCAAATAAGACCGTAAGGTCTTGTGATTTTAAAAATAACGATTTGTGTGTGATTGCAGGTTTGGAAGAAGAGGAAGAACATCTACCGAAGGATGTTAAGAAAGATTTAGCAGAAGAAAGACCATGTGATAATGAGACAATAACAAATGAGGAAATGGAAGATCATGTAAAATTTCCAAAGTCCACTCCAAGTAAAATCATTGAGTTATATAGAGAATTAGACTTTCAAAGGAGGAAATTGGAAGAACAGAGGATGAATGTCCAGGATAGATTGCTGATGAAGGATGACAAAGCATTTGTCATAAATGATAATCAAGAAGAAATTGCAGATAAAATTGCAGGTGACGAGCAAAGGAATGTTGCAGAGGGAAAGGAAGATTGGGAGGCCGCAACATTCATAGTGAAAACTAGAGCAACATGTGACGCAACATTTATAGTAGCAACAGCAGAAAAGGTGATCAAAACAAGTGAAGAACAAGCAAGAATGAGAGTTCAGCAATCAAGGGATGGAAACAATCAGCAGACAGAGGATATACTGGACAGAGAAATTGAGTTGATAAGGAGATTAATGATAAAGACATCCCAGAGAAAGACAGCTGAAAGAAAGAAAAGGAGCGACAACAAGAGAATGACAGTGAAAGATTGCAAGAGCAGAGCAAGTGGAGCATTACAACACAAAATATGGAAACCTGGAAGACAATAGCAGATGACAACAGCAGTGAAGCAATCAACAAGCACGGAAAGATTACAAAATAAAATTTGGGATCCAGGAGGAGATATCCAGACTTATGACCAGGTGGTCATGAATTTTCTTACATGGGGAGTCTGATGCAGGAGCATCAAGGGCGTTTTTTTATTTTGTAAATATGTTAAAAGGGGGTGTGATGATTTTTAATATTTTATTAATTAATTTGAATAAAATAGGAGAAGGTGAGGATTTTTGTAAATATCTTTTATTAATAAAAGGATATGAGGGAATTTAATTAGTTGAAGGATTTTAGGGATAAAGATCTATCCTTTAGGGATGTTGAGAGATTTAGGGGTTTGTTGAGGAATTGAAGGGATTGAGCATTTAATTAAATGATTTTTAAAAGTTGTATAAATAGGAAGGGGATTTGTGAGAAAAACAACATTGAGAATGTGAAAAGAGTGTGAGAGTAGGCTTGTACAGCAAGGCTGTAAGCCTTCAGCAAAATTGTAAGGGCCACAAAATTGAAATATCTAGCCAACAAAAGTTGTAAGTTATTGTTTTGTTTCAGTATATTGATTGATTGATTTTGAAAATTGTATGCGTTCCAAGTTAAATATATATATATGGATTGAATTATCGATGGTGGAAGAATTGATTGAAAGAATTGAATTTTGTAACGAACTGATAGTTCGATTTGTAAAATCGATGTTGATATTGTTATGAAACCCGCAATTCAAAATTGTTGAATGTAGAAAGCGTAGAATCGGTGTTGAATCCTTGCTGGAATATTTGTTTCCTAGTTGTAGTTCACGCTTTTATATTCGTCATATTTACTTGGATATGATGAGAATTTTGATAAATCTGATATATCAGTCATAAAAGACCGGTTATGCAGAGATTAGACAGTAAGAGAAGTAACTTACTATAGATATTCTGGTATTAATCACTGCATAAACCAATGAAGAAATTGTATTTCAAACTCGATTCTAGCATCACAATGAAACGCAAGAATAAATTTCAACGCAGAAGGGTTTACTGAACAAAGCAGCTTTAGAAATCGACTTTGCAGGGTTCAAGGGCGATTTAATGGGACGCTATGTAACGATTGCCAAGAATTCAAGTGACAAGTCGAATGTCTCACTTTGTGAATGAAATAGTAATTACCATCACTGTGCATCAGTATTGAAGAACCGATGAGCGTGAATCCAACCGGGCAGTATGTGCGTTGCGCACTTATAATCAGACAGTTACAATTGCAGTCGAATTGGAAGAGTACGCTTTGTGCAAAGTGGGGCGAACAGATCTTTGCCGCAAAGAGGAAGTGCTGGAAGAATTATGTTGAGAAAATTGTAAATTGAATTTAGCTGTTTGAATTTGTATATGGAACACTGTTGAATTGCGAATTTGTTTCCACTGATATAATGTTATCGAATGTTAATGCTCAGATATTGCTGAACAGTACTAGAGAAGTTGAAGTGCATTGCCAGACAGCAATTACTGAGAGTTCAATTGAGCCGATGTGTAGAGTCGATGTGAATTCAAATTGAAAGGAACAACAGCAAATCCTGAAGGCGTTCTGAAAGGCGTAGAGGTGTAATGAAAGACAACGTTTATGTTGAAACAAATGGTGAATCGAACTGAAGAAGAATGTATCATTGGAAGTAGTTGTCAAAGGTAATGTAGAATCTGGCCACACCGTTTTGCATTTGAAGGATATAGCGCAAGCAATTTCATTTGAAAAAGGCGCCATCTCTGTAATCAGCAGATTATACACAGTGTTGAAAAGAGATAACCCACAGGTATGATAGTTGTTATTTACGTTCTGGGAGTGATGGTATAACAGAAATAAATAATTCGAATTGTGTTATGTTGAAATGGTATTGCCAAGATTCGATTTTTAAGATATGCATAGAAGGGCGCAGTTCAAGTCTTCAAATTAAAATATGGCAAATTGAATTTTGGTCATATATGAATGAGATCTATTGAATTGATGAGTATGCTCAAGATTTGCCATATGAGTGATCATATTGTGTTATTTGGCATTTGAATTCTGGGTTTGTAGAACAGTAAGGGCGCATTCTTGAATCAATCCATATATGAATGAGAAGTATTAAGATTGCTTATGGAAGCAAAGGAATGTTTGATGTGGTTTGAATAATGATAAGTTTTCTTTGTGGAATGATTGTTGGGTCCTGATGTTAAAACATAAAATGAAAATAGTTTCCACAAGATAATGGCAAAGTGTGAGTTTGCCAAGTATTGAAGTGCTGATTTGGGCATATGATGATGATGCATTTAACAGATTAAAGTTCCCGGGTATTGCGTGCTAGGCTCTAGGCTCACGTCACATCATAGGCTTCCTGGCACTTTAAATATGGCTCAGGTGTGATATGCTGTCCCGTTTTCGATTCATCCGCATTTCTACTATATTGGTTGCTATGAGGTGTTATTTACAAATGCTGTTATCGTGTGTGGATTCTTAATTGCTTAAGCCCACCACATGTTAGCATATGTTTCTGAATATTGTCTTAATAATAGTTAATATCCTCTTTATTCTACATATTCAGTAGACGTCCTTCAATCATCATTCTCTGTGAAGCATTGAGAATCCAGCCCTTTTTACAGCGAACTGTCTTGGAATTGTCTTATGCATTTATGTTAGAGCTTAACATCTTGCCTATTCATTATTGTTCCTTCAGCGTTGAGCTTCTGAAGTATTTGGTACCATTTAAATCTAATTTTCCCATCTGCAAAGAAATAGTATGAGAGCCCGGGTCTGCTAAGATTATCCTTATTACATGGTCTTGACTCTCTGCTATATAAGATGTACTAGGCATTGGTCTATGGAAACTCTGCATTTGTCTCTAGGAGCTACAGCAACTATTATAACGATAAACATATAACTCGGTCATCTATAAATCACTACCCTCAAATAATAAGTTAGCATGTCAAAGTACTCAAATAAGATGGGGCACTACAAATTCTATATTTGCCAAGCTAGTAGGATTATTCAAACTTGTCATATTAAGGACATAACACCAACACCTTCATAATTGTCTTACTAAATCTACAATTGTTGATCATTTGTACAACACCAAACACCTCATTTACTTCGATCAAAACAAAAATTTAGAGTCCACCCATATTACTATTTGCATCTTATTAGCAAATCCTTAAAAATTGAAAAACATCCTAATAATTTTAGTTGAGAAAATGGTTACAAGCTTAGCCATAGAAGTTATGATCCAATGTCTATTATTAGATTTGGTCATTACTCCTCTTCTTACTCCTTTATTATTCTATTTTTATTTATGTTATTCCATCAAAATTACTAGTTCTCAAAATCCCCCTATTTTATCATGTATTAGCAAGTTCTCTTCAAAATTTGATATTAGTTTACCTCAATTTATTTCCAATTTATTTTAAAACCATAATGATAATTTTGTGTTAATTAAAATCCTACTTGTGGTGTATGGTAGTTATATCAAAATATGTAAAAAGGGAGAGATTCTTGATGATAGGCATACATATAAAAGTTATTCTACACTAGTTATATTCTTAAAACGATAGAAGAAGACTTAAAAATAAAAAATTGAGATATAAAAAAGTAAACACTTTCCAATATACCCCAAAATGTTACATATTTTATCTATCATACTTCTAAAGCAGCTGAAGTCGGACACACTCATTCTATGAAATATCCATTTTCATTTCCAAGATAGAATCACCAAGATCCAAGATAACGAGCTTCGAGGAACTAATGAATTGCTTGATAAAAGACCAAATCATTTATGTCACATAAAGAGTTACAAATCTTCCAATTCATAGTATTTCATCTTCTTTTCATAAAATTAAATCAATAAACATTTCCATTAAAAAAAAAAACAAAAAACAAAAAACAAACTTAAACTTAAAACTAACTAGTTATTATTTAAATAAAGGACGTATATTTATTCTACATCTTATAAATTTGGTAACACTCGATATAATATAACATTTATTATTTAGCATCTACCTAATAATTTTTAATTCCATTTTTTCTACTTATTGAACCCTTCTTTTTACATATTGTTTATTATTATTTTTACTCATTTTTAATTTTCTATTAAATAATTTAGTCTACCTATTCTATTATTTTATTAATTGTATTAATTTTTTATATATATTTTCATTAATAAATTAATCTAAATTTACCCTTTCCATAATCATATTTTATTTTTGTATTCAAATTGTGTTTTTCCAAATCTATTTGTAAAACATTAATAGTTTATTTTATAATTACTTTTTTCCCATTTTTCCTTGAGGATTCACTCTTTTTATTAATAAATTAAATTGAACTTATAAATTTATCTAAATTTGCCTTTTTCATAAATATCATATTTCATTTTTTTATTCTAATTAACTTTTTTTTAATCCATTTGTAAAATACCTACGTATATTAAGTGTAAGGGTTCACTCTCTTTATCTTTTAAAAGAATTGGGTTTAATTTCTAGAAAATGACGGAGAGTAACCGTGGGGTAAATTTTGAATTCTAATATAATTAAATTTTAAAAATTATTATATTCATAACGTTTTACAGAACTTTTCAACCAATTATCATAGTGGTGTTAATATATATTTTAATTTTTTTCACCCTTTCATCATTTAAAAAATAAATTAATATTTATAAAAGCGACGGTGGAAAGAAATATTAAACAATACATATTTATAATATTATAAAAAACTTATTATTTCCACTTTATAATAACTATATTTTACAACATTAAATAGATTTTACATTTAAATTATTTCTTTACATTTTAAATATAAAAATATCAATAAAATATTAAACTTATTATCACATGTTTGCATTCTAATCTCATTTTTAATATTACACATACTACAACACCAACTCCCATTAATATGAATTTAGATAATCATTTTCATTTAAACTTTTTCCAACTCAAGGTATCATCAAATCTAATTACATTGTGGCCAAGGGTTTCTCTGGCGTAATTTAGTGTTTTCTCTTTCTAACTTTACATTGAGGTACTATTTTTTTTCTTTCAAATATTCATTTTGTTTTCTCTAGATAATCATGAATTATAAGGATCAATGATACTTATCACTTTTCATCAAGGATATTTTTGATATTCATTAATGGATTTCTAGAAGGAAATTCTCTATACCAACATGGACCAAATAGATTAAATCTTACTTCATCCCTCTAACATTTTTTGGAAGAGGCCACATTAGTGAAACAATCCCTCACAATGCTCAACAATACTATGAGATATATGTTATACCAAGGACTCCATAGGAGTTACCACAACCCACTAGGAATGAATCATAACACTTCTAGGAAACCCACTGCAAGGGGAACTAGGGACCCAAAAGGATTAAACGGAACACCTTCCACTTATAACCACATGACTCTTGGAAAGGATGAATGGGTTCGAAGGTATAAAAAAGGGCTCATGGATGTTTCCATGCCTAATAGAGTTTAAAGAGTTAGTGTGGTAGGTGGGACAGGATCTAAAAAAAAAATATCTTATTTGTTGTACATGTTGTCATCTACAAAGATCACATAAATGATTTTTCTTGGCAACTAAACAATGCAAGAGTGGAAATTGAAAGGAAACCATAATTACTTATTGAGAATCATGCTAAACCCATTATTTACACTAGTTTATTTCCAATTGTATTAAAGAAATAGTAATAAAATAAGGAAAAATGAAGAAAGGGAATTCGATTGGAAATTATTAACTAGAGGAGGTTAGTTAGAGGCTTAAATAGTGAGTTGGACATAAAAAAAATCCAAGAATGTCTAGAGGTTGGGCAAATTTCACATTTTACACTAATTGAAGAATTTGGAAAAAGTGACTTAGATAAGAGTTAATTTGTTGGTTTATTGAAGAGATCTAATTATACTTACTTCATCATTGTCATAATAAATTGTATTTCTTGTGTTTACAACTAATGAACTTTGTAACTATATAAAAACACCATTACTAATAAATAAAGGAAGATATTGATCCGGATCTTAGGGGAAGGCCCCTAAGAAAAATTGAACAATAAACAAAACCACAAATAACTTTTTTTTATTAAAACAAAGAATAACTATTAAAGAAACATTGTCGTGGATAATCCATCCTTTAAGAAAATGTGACTTGTTACTTATAGTCTTTTTTAGTTACAATACCACTGGTAAATTCCATGGGTGTGTAAATACCATGGGTAGATTTCACTTACAATACCATAGGTGGATGCCACTTACAATATCATGCATAGATTCCATGGGTGGATTAATACCATGTGTGGATAAATACCATGGGTGAATAAATAACATGGGTAGATGCCACTTTCCATTTAGATAATTCATCCCTCCTTAAGAATATGAAGAGCCACTTAAGAGAAGGGTTTTGTATGGTTAATCCATAACTGTGATGAATGAAGATTTGAGGATAGAGATACCTTGTAATGCTTGTGACCAACTGTGATATTGACAATGTGCGACCTAGAAAATGGAATTCGAAGAAGTGTGATTTTGTGGACGACCCATAACCATGAAAAAAAAAATATCCAAGGATAGAGATACATTATAATGCTTGCGACCAACTGTGATACTAACAGTGTGTGGCCTAGCAAATGGACTTCGACGACAAATATTTTGTGTGGTTGATGAAGTAGCAATTGCCTACATACCCTGGGGTGGAAGCGCACATCTCCAAAGAACCCAAGCCTAATGTTTCTATGTTGAAACTGATGAATTTGAAGCAATTTCCTACTAAAGCGGGGTGGGAGGGAAAGTTTCCGGAGGGAACCCACTTTGAATGATGCTCTAGATATAAAAACTAAAACAAAATTGGCATAATTCAGTTAATATAACTCATAATATTTATTATAGCCTATATTTGGGAATAGAATGACTATTCTGCATCTTTCCATCTGATTCAAATCCATATTTGGACATTCTGGAAACTCATATTCGCACTCCAACTGTCCTGCCATCACAAAAATTATGAAAAAATAGCTAATTTTAAATCAACAATGTCTCCCTCATTTGAACTCCTATTCGAATTTTTTTTTTTGAAATTGGGTGATTTTTCAAGATGAACTCAGATATGCAATCAATTTTCTGAAATTATACATAAAAAATGCAAAAAACGATAGGAGAGTCGTCGTCCACGAATTTCCATCAAAAAATTTTCTACAACACAGTTGATTTTAAATCAGCGATATCTCTATCATCCGGAGTTTGATTCGACCGATTTTTTTTTTGAATTTGGGTATTTTTTCACAAGGGATCCAGATATGTTATTTTGTTTTTCAATTTTTTCACCAGTCATTTTATATCTAATATGCAAACGATTCGCCCAAAAAATTCTTGCAAAAAAATGAAAAAAAGAAATTCTTCCCTCTTTCCCCAAGAAAGTGCTTTGTGGAGTTCAGAGCACGTGCAATATGAATTCTGTTGAATATTGCTACAAAAATTTGAAACTGAAATATGCATCAAAGCCTCATTCCCATGGAAACATAACCTGCATCTGATACCACTAATCCGGATCTCTGATCCGGATCTGGGGGGAGGCCCCCAAGATTTAAAAAATTGAAATTGATCTTAGGGGGAGGCTACCAAGATACCATGGGTGGGTAAATACCATGGGTAGATTCTACTTACAATACCATGGGTGGATAAATACCATGGGTGGATTCCACTTACAATATCATGGGTAGATTCAATGGGTGGATGAATACCATGGGTGGATGCCATTTTCCATTTAGATCAGATATCGATATAGTAGCTATAATTTTTCCAAGTAATGTTTCTCTAGGGTATCTCATGGTGCTTTTGATCTCATTATTTAATAATGTTTAAATACATCAAATAAATCATAGTTATTAATTATCCATACTAGGTTATTATTACTTTATGTTTACAATCAATTTTATTGTGCATTAATATTTATGTTGGTGAATCATGTGGTTATAGGATTATGTTTATAAATCAAAGACAAGAGACATCTTCACATTTCTATTGATAATTTTGGGCATCCTAGTGGTTTGGATTGAATAATGATTGATGTGACTAAAAACATGTCTAACATATAATTGGCAATTTAATCCATAGGAGATATGTAGACTATGGTTTCCCAGATATGATTAAAAACATGTCTAACATATATTTGGCAATTTAATCCATAGGAGATATGTAGACTATGGTTTCCCATGGTATGTTTACATTCATGTTCTTGAAGTATGTATTATCTAGTAATATTCATGTTCTTGAAGTATGTATTTTCTAGTAACTACATTATTAAGTCCCTAATCTTCCCTTAGAGTGTAATATTTTCGATTTAGATTTATCTCTACCAAGTTTACTAAACATGTTTTTAAGTGTCTCTCTAAATTTTTGTGAGGGAATGTAATAATATACTATGTTTGGATTATTCTACCAAGCTATATAATTGAAGTTATGTGCCTTCTATTACATGGCTAGAATTTCCCATGTTGACAAGAATTGTGAGTTGTGTATGGATCAACTGAAAATTATGTTTGACTTGTTATTTTTTCTAGGAGTATACTATGCCTAATGAGAATTCTTTAATTACTCTATTCATATTGAGTTTCCAAGGGTTTTTAACTATTGGGTACAATTATTTACACCATAATGCATTTCCTGTTGGGATGATATGATATTACTATTTCTTAAAGCCTTCTCCACATCTAAAGATAATAAAATTGTGTGATTAGATGTATTAGAAACCTAGTTGATGACATAGCTATTTTGAGGGGAAATATTGATGAACATGGAATTCCACATGATGAACCTATGGGGATGTTTTCCTAGTATGGATTTGATGAGCAGGAGATCTCAATGAAGGAATGTAGTGAGTCAAATAATTTCATCCTTAGACTATGTGGAGTATGAGGATTCTATCTTGAATAGAGAAAAATCATGTTCTTCTTCTAATATTCACACAATATGCAAAAGATGAAGATGATGAAGGAAGTGAACATATGTATTGGATCTTATGTAGGGAGTTCAATGTATTATGTAGGATTTATTGGTATAGGTTTGATTTGAGAAATTATATTTGAAGCAATATGAAAAGGGGGAGAGTTAAAGAGTGGATAAAATAAAAGTTTTGCATCAACATTTTGTATCTATCACATGAACTAATTTGGTACTTTAAAGGAGTTTGGAATTTGTATGGTTTCCCAAGAATCATCACATGATATATTATCTCGTTTTAAAAGACTAGTTAAATTATGCCATCATGCTGAAAATGACAACAATGAAGGTTCTACCCACTCAACTGTTACATGAATGGTTGCATTGAAATTGTATTTAGACACAAATTTTGTATACTCAAGGTAGGTACCTAGGGAATTCAATAGATATACCATTCCTTGTTTCATTCTCATGGTATTAGAGTTTGGTTTCTTAGAGATAAGTTTTATTCTTTTCAAAATTATATATAACTAGAATCCTAATAATTGCATGCACTAAAAAAAACTAGCTTTAGGATGATAAATAACCCACACGGGTGTATCTACTAATAGTTGGAGCCATCTAATGTCCCATTTTGGGTAACCCTGTAAAACACTTTTGGGAGATTTGCATATAGTTGAGTAAGTTGTTGGTTGCAAGTCATCTACTTATTGAATGTTTATTGACCAAAGGGGTTTAGTAATGGTTTAATTTGCAATATTTTTTTTTACAGTGGTTCTTAACTAGGATCTAAATGTAAATTAAAGCTTATGTTTGCTCAATTTTCATCAAATATGAGCCTATTTGTGGTCAATAAAAGTCATTGGGCTATATTTATGGGTGAGTGTGAGTAACATGCTAACTATGTTACTTTAATTTCCATGATAGCTTCATGGTGCTTTACAATGTGATTTATTGAAGTGTTGGCCTAATCATTAGGTCAACCAATGTTGATCAATCTAAAGGATATACATTTAACTACATATATACTAATACCCTAAGATATATATTTTAAGGAGACTAACATGATCAACCTACCATGTGCACACCAATGCAATCATTTCATGTTTACATTGCACTTGGCGACACATTAGTCATAAGTCAATGAAGCTTCAACCATGATGCTAACTAGATGAATATGTGGATTATTTGCAAGTGGAATTGTACCTCATCTAGCAAGTATATGTGTTTTCCTTGTTCGTATTTTTGTTAGGGTAGTCCATGTTGTAGTATTTCAAAGGAAAATGGGTTTCACTTTGATACCCAATGACTTCATAAACCAACATTCAGAATGCACAATTTTTTTTTTTAATGTTGACCCTCCCACTAGGTCAACGAATGTAAATAAAGATATCATTAATCTATCCAAGTTCTACTTTTATACCCAATACCATTTTGAAATCTAACTCCAACTAGTGAAAATATACATATAGCATATTAAAATAACTCCAATGATAAGAGGAAAAAAAATGTTAAGCAAGATTGCTCCAATGCCTTAATTAATGAAGTTGATGATGACTCAAAAATAAATCCATGTTCCTGATCTTGTAGAAATGGATTAGAGAATAAAATATGTATTGATTTGAGGGACAAATTGGCATAAGAATTAGAAAAGTGGAAAACCAAAGACAACTAGACACCAAATAAAATTAGAAAATCATGCATGAGGCTATGTGGTGAAAATTATTATCCTTCTTTTGTGTTCTTGATTACTTAAATATTTCTTGCTAGATTTTTTCCTAATAGAGTTCCAACTTTGTATTGATGTAATCACATCTTCATGCCACCCCTTTCTTCCATAATTTTCTCACATAAATTGCATTAATATTGGTATAGCCATAGTAGCATATGAAGCAGTGCATCCATTTGATATTGTATTTATTTTTCTCTATACAATATTTACAAAATAAACTTCTTATTTTACTTTAAAAGTTCTTAAAAAATTATATTTAAAGTGATGTCATTGTGGTTTATAGCCCTAAGTTTTTTTTTGGAATAACAATTATAATAATAATCTAATTTTGAAATGTTAACATAGCAAACACGAAATTTATGTATAAGACCCTCTTATTTGTGAAACAAAAGACAAGAATTATGTATATATTCTACCCGTTCAAATTCAAACTAATATCTTATAAATAAAAATAATATTTTCTTAAAAAAACCAATCCACTCAAATTATACTTTAAATTTAAAAATATTCTCTACAATACGAAATGTAAACAAAAATCCTAACCTTTACCAACATAAAGGTATTAATTAATAAATAAGATGCTCATTATTCTAAATCTCTAATCTTTGGTAGCCAAATATGTAAACCCTGTTTCTGGAATGTGAGGAATTCATTGCTGAACCAATTTCAATAATTCTTTAGGTGGTGAGGACCTAGAATTACATCTTTATGACTCTTAATAAATAAGATAACCGTTATTCCAAAGCTCTAATCTTTCAGAGCCAAATATTGCAAACCCTATTTCTTGAATTTGAGGAATTTTATGCTAAACAAGTTTTGTTCATTAATTCTTTAGGTGGCGAGGACCAAGAATGACAGCTCTATGACTCTTATAACACACATATGAATTATATGAATCAAATAATAAGAGGCGCAACGTCTAATATTTTCATCCATTTCCTCTAATAAAAAATTAGTTTTAAAAAGAAAAGACACTCTCACATTATTCAAATTCCCCAATTCCCAAATAAATTGGGAGGTACCCACAACAATCATAGTATCCTTTAGAACGTAATACAAAATGCCATTACAACCATAGTATCCTTTAGTATTACAACATTAGTATCATTCATAAGGTAAAACAAAATACCATTACATAGTATTCCTGTACCCAAAGCAGAGCCTCCTCTTCACTAATCGATGAAAAGTGCCTGCATAATCCGCCATGGTGGAAGAAGTTAAACACCATGTTGAAGCACACACATGGTGTATGAGGAAGATGAGCACACACACACAAGAGACTCAACACAATGAAGGATAAGCGCGAGGCTTTCTTATTTTCTCCATTATACATGATCTACATTTATAATACAATGGTGTGACTCTTGGTTTCATATTCCAAGGTCACTTGGACTCCATTGTGACTTTTCGCATTCCACACCTACCCATGTAGGATTAGGTGTTCCAACATCCCCCTTAATCCGAAGGGGTATGTGTGAGTCCAAGAAAAGAGTTGTAATACAAATCTGCAAAGTATGCATGGCAGCACTTGGCTGAATCAACTCTCTGAAATGTTGGAAAAAAGAGGTGGTTTTAGGATGAACACAAACACTGGAACGCAATACTTGTTGCAGTTCCCGGAACTCTTCCAAAACTGGCAAGAAGCTGAAAGCTTCTGCTAGAGGAATTGTCCCTCATAAAAAAGGGAGACCTTCGACCTAAAAGAAGGGAGGTCTACTACCTGTGGTAGTTTTAGGTTGTCCACCAACCAAAGATGATGGTTTTAGGTTATCCACCAACCGAAAATGATGGTTTTAGGTTATCCACCAACCAAAGATGATGGTTTTATGTTATCCACCAATAGAGTATGCTCATGGCATGTCCAGGCCATCATTTACATCTCTGAATCCGGAATGACGAATTGTGGCTCAGGCTCGCTTGAACTGCTGGCTACAACTCGGAACATGGAATGAGAGATTGTGGCTCAGGCTCGCTTGATCTGTCGTCGAAGCTTGTACATGACCACCATTTTCCCCCCTGTCAGGGACAAGGTGAGATGATGGCGAAAACTCAACTGCAAGTTTGCTCAATATCCGTGAACAAGTTCTGACATGTGTCGTAAACATCTTCTTGGCTGCTGATGCCCATTGCCAAGAAGCGATCCATCCAAGATGAATCTTGGTTCTTGCAGGAGGCTTGTTTCTGAAGCATCTGTCTGAAGAATGGGTGTGCCGACCACAGTGCTTGCATGGATGAAGATCAAAATAGTGATCTTTCATATGGCCAACTCGATCACGGTGTTGGCATTTCTCAATATGTTGTGGAAGTGGAACAGGATCTGGAACAGCTGCTGGTGAACTGTCATACAAGAATCCAGCACTCTGAAATATGATGGGCTTGGTGTAGTCTGGAATATGAAAGGTCACATCCTTGTCATATCCAAGACCAGTTCGGTGCTTGTTGTGGACAAGCTCTTCCCAAGGTCTGATGATGGGCTTGAGAAGTGCAGGCTGAGCTGCTGCATCTACATGTACATCTGCTCTAGTACAAGGCACTGAATGTGAATCATCTGCAACTTTATCTTCTTTATTCTGATGAGAGTCCTTCACAATCTTCTGAACAGAAACAGGTTCAGAATGGTGACTCTTTTGCTGAAGTTCATCTTGTTGGAGCTGAGATTCCAACTGCAAAAACTCAATCTTCTCTTGTGCATCTTGTAAACAAATCTGAATATTACAAAGAGCATCCTTGCTCATTTTTATCATGTCATCAACATTGGAATGAATGAGGTTATTCAACAACACTAATGCCTCATTTATTTTAGCCATTTCAACAACTTAGGCTCAAAAAATGAAAGGGTGTCGGCTTCAACCGAAAATGCACCCGTTTACAATGTGATGCAACAAGAAATACAAATGACTCAAAATAATTTCCAACTATGGAAATCTCAAAGTACAAAATCTGCTCCTCAAATGATGGAGGGCAATCAACAATGACTTACATCAACAACTCAACTTCACTGATTCCAAATATGAATGAAGAAGCAAATTCACTCACAATGTGAGTTCAATACAAAATCTCTGCAAAAATATGTGCAGCTGAAAACACTATGAAAGAAGCCTTTAAAGCAGCTGAAATTTTTCTTCAAAGAGCTGTTCAAATGATGGGAAACTTGTCT
The DNA here is from genome assembly GCA_034641835.2 of Pinus albicaulis. Taxonomy (NCBI): domain Eukaryota; kingdom Viridiplantae; phylum Streptophyta; class Pinopsida; order Pinales; family Pinaceae; genus Pinus; species Pinus albicaulis. The sequence continues at coordinate 26,228 of JAXQQM020086454.1, forward strand.
TCAAATGTGAAATTATTCAAAAAATTACCCTTATGCCACAAATCACACAATGTCAAATCTACTGGTTTCTCTATGTATTCAGTCCATCTTCTTCATATGTCAATTCCTCTTTTTCTGCTGTTCAAATTCACTCTTTCCTCTCTCTCTCTTTTTTTTTTTTTTTAAATTAATGAATTAATGGGAATTAATTAAAATAATGGAAAAAAGGATATATATTGAAATGGGAGGGGAGAATTTATTATATGGAAAGGTATTTTAATTATAATAAAAGGGAATTTTAATTAGGGAAAGAGAATTTTATAATGGAAAGGGAATTTAAAGGGGAGGGACATTTAAAAATGGGAATATTAAAAAATGGCGACAATTAAAAATAGGGAGGGGAAATAATGGAAATGGGATGGGATAATGGGTGAGTGGGGAGGGAATATTAAAATGAAATGGGATTGATTTAAAAAGAAGTGGGAGGGGATTTAAATAAAATCGAATGGTGGGAGGGATTTTAATTTAAAAAGGAAATGGGAATATTATATTGGGGGGTAAAGGACGTATATTAAAAAAAGGGAAGGGGGGTGATTTTAGAAAGAGGGGGAGCATTAAAAAAATTAGGAGGGGGAGCGTTAAATACAGGGGAGGGGCTATATGGGATAGGAAGGGAGGGTATGCGTAATGTGAGAGCCGAATGGTGAGTGTGGGGGATGCGTTAGTGCTGGGGTGTAGTAGGGGTAGGGTCTGCGGATATGAAGGCCGAGAGTTGGGAGTTTGCAGGTAGGTAAGGAGGGACGGCCATGCGTGAGAGTGATTGAGAGGGAGAGAAATCGGTGGCGAGGGTTAGTGGGGTGCGTAAGTAAGGTGAGATGTGGTAGTCGAAATGCTGTGCGGCGGTGAGATGTAAGAGCGATATGCAGTCGTAGGGAGTTGGGAGATTGTGTGAGCTGGGAGAGCGTTATTTTAAAAGATTATTTTATTGTAATGATAGTGTGGAGCGTTCGGTGGGGCAGAGTATTAATCGGTGAGTCGGGTATGCAGACAAGGCGGTAGGGGAGTAGTGAGGGGGCCGAAGGCCAAAAATGTTGCAGAATTTATATATATATATATATATATATTAAATTAACAGTAGAGAGCAGCATAAAGAGCTGAAATTTCATAAATGTCTTCAAAACAGGGCAACTACAGAATTTCAAGCACTAAAATACAATAGCAGTTTGCAGAAATTTTCTAGTAGCCCAGCAGCAAAGTATTGGACAAAATGCAGAGATTTTTCTCAGGAAATGAGGCAGAATTTTGCCAGTAAAAACTCAGAAATTTTTACTTCAAAAACCCAGAATTTTTCTAATAGCTCAGCAGCAGAAAAACTCAAAATTCTTTTCCATTAAAAAGCCAGAAACTTCTACTTCAGAAACCCTCTTTAAACAGAGTTTTCCAGCAACTCTTCAATGCAGAAATTAATAGAAATTGCAGGAAAAATGAGAATGAAAACCTTCAGATGGGCAGTGCTGCCTTTCTTCAAAACCACTGCTGCTCTTCTTCAAAACAAATTCTGAATGCTGCTCTTTCTTCTGAACGCTGCTCCTTCTTTTGAATGCGGCAAAAACACTGCTACAAACACTTGAGTGTTGCAAAAAAAACCAACAATTTTTGCAGATATGCATAGGCCATAAACACAAATGGCTCACTCAAAGTGGAGCAGGGCCAGCAATCGCCCGCTCTGATACCATGTTAAACACCATGTTGAAGCACACACATGGTGTATGGGGAAGAAGAATGCACACACAAGAGAAACAACACACAATGAAAGATAAGCGTGAGGCTTTCTTATTTTCCATTATACAAAGATGTACATTTATAGTACAATGGTGTAACTCTTGGTTTCACATTCCAAGGTCACTTGGACTCCATTGTGACTTTTCGCATTCCACACCTACCCATGGAGGATTAGGTGTTCAAGCAGAAGTATTAGGAAAACAATTTATATTTCAAGTAGCACCTCATAATTTAATAACTTGAATTCTCCATTGTCAATGTATGGAGAACAACTTCAAGACCATCATGAACAGGTTGAACACCATCACATATTGAAGAGTTGGACTCACAATGAAAACCGTCCATTGAGAAGAGCATTCATAATACTAGCAATTGCTCCTAAAGGCGCAAAGATACACCAAAGGAATAGAAAATTTGAGAAGACCATCTTGTCAAAAATAAATCCCACTATTGAATGCATGCTCATAACTAAATTCTAAACTCATAACTAAATTTTGGAATTGGAAATCAGCTACATAATTTCAAAAAGCATTTAATAACACAAATACTGAATTTTTTATTTATAAATTTTAGAAATCAATAAATTTAATTACATTCAAAGTAAAAGTAATGATTAACAAAAAAAATATTCATTTTTAGCACACAAAATTTGTAATAAAAAATTTCTAAATATTACATTCAAAATATAGAAATTTAAAATAATAATCAAGATTTTCACAATTTTACATACCAGTATTTCCTAAACAACCATTTGGAATCCGTGCAAACTCTCATTTATGTTATAATAATAAATCAAAAATTCTTCATAGTAGCTTAATTTGGGAAACAAAACATAAATCATTCATGATATCTTAATCTGAGAAACAAACAAAGGCTAACCTTATCTGTAATTTAGTTCTACAATTCAACGACACAAACAAACTGGAGTCAATTTTCTTCAATAGCACAAATTTTTTTAATTAATTATGAAGAGAGCAATGATGTATCTCCTATACAATTAAATCCAATCCGACATTCACTTATTCACACTACTGGAAATCAATCTTAAACGTCATAATGGAAATACTCCGATCAAATAAATTTCATGTTCATGAAGATGCTGGAAAAGGTACCTAAGAACTGGTGTAGTGAAAAATAAGAAGCAACCAACAACATGTAGTTGACTGAAGGAGGTTGCATCAATAGAATTTTCTGGTGTGTATATAACCATAAATGTACGTGCGGACAATACTAGGGTC
>JAXQQM020066349.1:0-68469 GCA_034641835.2 Pinus albicaulis
GTTATGCATATTGACAAATTATGCTAAAAATATTTACAATTTAATATATTATTTAAAATTTATTTTTGAATATATAAATAAGTGTTTAGTTTTTATTATTATGTAAATTTAATTATTATATTAATAATATTTACAATTTAATAGAGGAAAAAAAATTATCAAACATAATCAAACAAAAAAATGCTTAATAATCCAGAAGAAAATTTGTTATAACCAAATAAATGAACCTAACATTATATTTAAAAATAAAAAATATGAATTCTTTACATTTTAAACCATACAAAATTAAATTAAATGAAAAATAAATACTTAAAAATATATGTGAAAAAAAAAACCTTGAGAAGTTATCTTAAATCTATCTGGAATTAAATTTGTTAATATGTAAATATTTATAAAATAAAAATTTTATATATAAAATAAAATAAAATAATAAAAAATTGATGTATTTTCATTTATAGATGTAATAACATTTTTCACCGAAATTTACTAAAATCTAGTCATACAATTTCAAGTAAGAATGTGATTTTGTTTTTGTTAAAAATATATTTTTGGGTGCATAAAAAGATTTAGTACCTAAAAAACCTTTGAGGCACTCAAATTATACCGTTTAAACAATTTAAAGTCAAGTTTTAAAAAAAAATTGTAGAATTTTGATCAAAATTTACCAAAAAAAAAATGTCTGTCATCTATAAGTGAAAAAGGTCATTTTATCTATAAATTAGACTATGTCTTAAAAAAATTATATAACAAAAATTTATCCCTTAAATCCAAATATACATAGATTTTTTATAATTATTAATAAAATTATTATTATTATATACAACAATTTCACTAATAATTATAAAAAAAATTGTGCCACACATTTTATTTTCAGATTACATGTTAAATTAATATATTTTTTATTTGTAAATTATAAGTTTTGATATTTAGATGAGAATATTTTTTTTTATAAAATTGTAGTTAAATGAAATATTAGTTAATAATTTTTTATACCTATTACATAGATTTTTTATAATTATTAATGACATTGTTATATATATTAAAGACATATAAGTTTTTAATTTGCATTAAAATTTTATTAAATATTAAAATTAAAAAAATTATAAATTACAATTAAATCAATCAAAGTGATGGAGAGTTAATGAAAAAGTTAATGAAATTCTTTTATATACAAGTGATGCATTGCCATATTTAATTTTATGTTCCATCCCATAACACCAAAATAAAATCAAGGGTATTGGCATCTGGGGGAGTTATTCTCAAAAGGAACATCTTACATAATTATTTTGATGTATTATATTGTAATAGTTATTATATCATTATGATGTATTATTTTTTCATAGGTGAAATAATTTATATGAAGTTATAAATATCGTATTTTTAGTAATAATATAATTGATAATATAAAATTAAAATTATAGTTAAAGTTTCCAAAGATATAATTTGTAAAATTTAGAGTAATAAATAATTTTTGTTATACATTATTATTGCAACGTTCATTATAGTGCGTCTTAATAAATAAGTAAAATTAACTGTAAATTAATAAGGATCTCATGCAATTTATAAACATTATCATACATCTTATAAAAACTTATTCTATGTAAATAAGATATAGTCATTACAAATTTTTAAAATACATCTTATAATTACTCACTTACTATAATTGCAATATGGTATAGAAATTATTTAACCCTCCTTGGATATTTGACAATGGAACATTATTACATTAAGGTATATTTATTATGACTTTTAATACTGTTTATTCCACTCTGTTATGAGTTATTAACTTGGTATTTACTTTGTAATTCATTTTTAATGTTTTGTGCTCATAATGGATGTCACCCCATCCGAAGTCTCTCGATATCCATACGGCATGCATTTTCCAAACGCCCCTTGGTCAAATTCGTAGCGTTAATCCAAATGTAAATAAGACGGTGTAGACTGATGGGGATGCAGTTAGGATTATACCACTCCCAAACCCTCTCTGTGGTCCTCATTATGTTATTCTTCCAACTTTGGTGTTGCTTTGCATGGCGTAATGGTTGACCAATGCTCCTACAACCACCTCTTTAGCACGAGCCCAATAGATCTTCCGCTCTTAGTAGGTATGCAGCTTGGTCTATCCGCAAATTAAACTATTTGGTTTGTTGTTTTGTTTCAATTTCCACCCATTTCATTTTCATTTATACCCTTCTCTATTTGTTAGGGTAAATGCAGATGGGGTTTGCTTTGATGGTGGAATTAGATGCCATTCCCTGTCAGGTTTAATAATTTTCTCAAAAATTTGGATATCCAAAACCCTATGAGGGTTCCTTCTTGTCTTAAGTGGCTACCCTACTGCCTCAGTGAGCCACTACAGGTAATTTCAAGTCATTGTGTTCAATTTGCTTGTTTTTCTTGTAAATTATCAATTGTTACATTTTTTATTTCCTCAAGGCTCACAACATTTCACATGCACCTTGCAGGAGTCCTTGCTATACATGGTTCAACTTGTTGTAGGCTCCTTCATCCAGGTATTCACTATGGCTTCAACTCCAGGTATTTGGCAATATCTTCGTTATGTATTCCGACCATTTTTTATGTTCTAAGTGGAGATTTTCACCCCTAAAACTGGGTTCCTATTAGAGTCTAGAAAGAGAGAGGGTTTGATGAGGGCCTTCCTTGCAACCATCTTTGAAACCCTTGTCACTTATTAAGTGAAGTGTTGCAACATATTATCTTAGCTTTTTTAGGCTTCTTGTAATATAATATCACTTAAGACCTCATGTCGAGGCCCAACTTTATACTTGAGTCGTATTGGGATGTAATTACCATATTTATTATTATGAACTCGCGTCTGTAGCAAATATGAATCTCTTTTGACTTGCACTACTTATTATAAATTTCGTATAATGGTTAAATTATCTTTTAATTTATGTTATCAGTATTTAAATTCTCTCTGTTATGGAGTTCGGATTTATAGTTTTGTAAAGCATGGATATCTCTATTGAGTTTTGGCAATTTGATCGTTAAACTGTTAATGCATGCTACAGACTGATAACTCAGGCCTTGTCCATGATATAGTCATTTAGCTTACTGTTCCTATCATTCTAGAATAATTATTTCTTGATGTTGTCATCTTGACTATTTTAATTTTAGTAAAAAGAATATGAAAAAATCGAGAGATATACTTATTATTGATGACCAGACCATCCTTTCTGCATAATATATTGCTTGCCTCATTCTGATAGTCTGTATAGTTTTCTTGTTTTATACTTAATATGGATTGTTCTATTCTGGGACCCTTCCTATTACTGGTCCACTCCGACACTGATTTTGCTAAAACCTCTTTCTCTATGTTCAAAAATTCTAACATAATTTAGTTAGTTATAACTTTTACAATGTACACCTAAATCTATGCTCCCACAGACTTCATGTATGTGCAATATAATAAGGGAATTAGGCAACACAAATCATTAATAGAATACAATAATAACTTTAATGATAATTAACAACTACAATCTTCGTTGAAATAAATAATTGTAGTCTTATTAAATCAAGTAGCTACAGTTTACTAAAAATGAACAGAGAAATGAACATAGTTGTGTTTCTGTGTATATTTCCAAATAATTTTCTTCTCCCAGAAATTCTCACCTTTGCACAGAGTTAGTTCTTCTATGAAAAATATAAGGTTATACATAGAGAATGAATTTCTATAATCACAGAGCCTTTTCTTAACTAAATGTAGAACTACTTGCACATGCTATTGTAATTCATTTAATGAAATAAGCTACTCTGGGTATAAGTCCTATACCCTTACCCTGCAATAAAAGGTTATTTTTTTTATTTTCAACAGCAATCATAACCAGGTATCTGTCGATAATAACCTACTCAAAATAAAGAATATAATTGCATTTTCAATCTACAACCACACCCAAAAAATCTATCAATAAATTTTTATAGATGACATATACTTATCTCAATAGTTTTATAGAATAATCTGGCTTGCCCAAACATATAGAAGGGCGATTAAGTCCTCTCCTCACCCCTGAGCTCCTCAACCGAGAAATAGATTGCAGTTTGGGGTAACAACAGAGGTGGCATCAAGACTATTTTCCAGCCCAAACCTCAGAGTCTGCATTAGAGTTCCACCGGCCCCGACCAGGTCTGGAATCTATTAGGTAGCATCCTACCTTCTCCCACTCTTATGTTCTAGAAAGAACACAGAACGCCTTTCTCTCCATGATATTTTCCTTTCTATCTCATGAGAAAAGATAATTGTTTGTTAACTTTTCTAACTACCCAACTGCTCAATATCTGGAAGTTTGTTCATTTTCCAAATAGTCTTTTCTAGTAAATTGCCTCGCTATCCATAACCAATTTTTAATGAAAATAAAATCAATTTTTTTTAAATATAATATTAAATTCCTACAATTCGTTGAATTACTGTAGTGAAAGTAGATTAACTATTTACTTTTCACTAGGGGTGTTACATCTTCCTCCCCTTAGTGAAATACCATCTTCGGTGTTTCCTAAATTGAACACAGGTCGGAATATGCTTACGCATAAAATATTTATTTCAATTCTCATGGGTAGTTCATCCCAACTGAAGTACCTTTGCTGCACTTAATGTAGTAGCTGCTTGCTTTATGTAACAACATTTCCTCTAAGTGAGAATACTCAGAGGCTCGATTATGGTCCTCCCTTCCAGCTTGACCTACATTCACCATCCTTGTGGTTATTAATTCCTCATCAATACTTATATAAATAAAATCATTAACATGGCTCATAACCCAACAAGGGAAATTTTCACTCAATTTAATTTGGTAGCATCATTATCACTGAATCATTATAAATTCTTTTATTTACCAACTAATTTTATAAATCAATAATTATTTACCCAATTATTTCATTAATCAATGAAGACCACTCATCATGGTATCAACTTTATTTACACTTCTTGTTAATCAATAATAATGATACATAGTTCAAACATTTTTGTCTCTCATGAGAGATCGTACTAGTTAGCACTATTGTACCTTTATCCCTTATTCACCTATTTATGCATACCTTTTTTACAATAGTAAAGTTTAGTATGGATTATTTTCCTTGCCACTAGTATAATTATGTCTACTTACCCAAGTGGCTTAATTACGCTCATATTAGATTTTCCCCCTTCTATCTAGCAATTAAGTTATTTGGAATCCATTGCAACACGAAGTCCATTCTGCATCCTACTTTTCATTTTTGGCTCCTTTCTTTGTCGCATTATAGGTAATGGATAAATGTTTTATATTCATGTATTTATTATCACACTTATATCGGTTCTTTGGCACGTTACTCACTTTAGTGGGTCAGTGGGTTACCAAAGTAATCTAACTCTATTTGAAATACACCAATACTACAACTGAAATGCCATTTACATGATTTATTGAGAGTTCCACATCACTGTCTATTAAATCATCTTATAATATTGAAAGATCATGTCTCAAAATTCATACATATTCCACAACTTGATTTAAACATCATAAAATCTAAAAATTCATGAATATACATTTTACCTTCAAATTCAACTCACCAGATGCAACACGAGAAAAATTGTCACTATGATGATATCTAGTGATTCAAGAATAAGTATATTTATTTAACTGTAATAGTGGAAATATATCGAGGATGCATCCCTCAAATATTATCAAGGAGCTCAAATCCAACCTTATTCCTTTTCCTAGTATTCTATTAGGATGGAACTAATTTGTAGAATCATTTTGGACGCTTCCTTAAAAAAACTACAATAAACTAGAAAGCTATGCACATGGACAAAGCCTATGGGTATGTGGATGGGGACCATCACAAGACAAATAGACTAACGTTTTCTATACATGCATGCCCCAGGACATTGAAAAAAAATCCCATAGAAAAAAAATTACATACATCAACAAGGACACCATTCCGTATGGAAATATCCATGCCCACAAAATCATATGTATTTGGGCATTATCGATCACTTCTAGTGATTGATATGACCCTATGTTAGCTTTGCATGGTCCTTTATAGTTCATATGTTTCTGTAGAACTCCACAGTTATTTAGTGCCAAGGACCTATTAATTACACAAGATTGTCCCTTGGAATTGCAAGCCATGGTGCATGATTGACCTTGCCTTCCTCTTATGATGGAAAAAATCTAAAATATTCCTTTAGATTCTCAGCCATGCCAATTAATCTAAATAAAAACAAGAAAATAATTATCATCTAATCAATATTTTCCTGCAAGGATACAACAAGTGACATAGCTTATCATACCGAACATAAGTCATCATTTTCTTTATGCATGCAATGCCATCAAACCATTTCATTGTGTAGTCAACAACTTTATCCACCCAGAGAGTGAACTCTCTGTCTTGTTCATTGCTCATTCATTGAAACCTGGAATGTACATTCTTGTTTTTCCAACAAGACCTTAAAAGATCAAAATATTTATGCTTTCTTAGGATAACAACACAGATACAAATATCAAGGATCATCATCCTTGGTCTTGGATATAATTGGTTACCATTAACCATTTTCATTAGTCTCCTGAGGTTTCCTTGCACATTCAAAATTCTATTATTTGAAGTACATCCATCAATCATCAATGTCCAATTCTGAGTGTATACTTCACAGTTCTAATGATGTTGGTTTTGAATTCAAAGAAGGTCATAGTTTGTTTTTTTTTTTTTGTGCAAACAAGTCTTCCCAAGCCTCATGTCAAGAATGTGTAAAAAGTGTATTATTCAGTCTATCCATACATATTTTCTTTATCCAAATAGCCAAATAAATTTATTCCAACTTTTTAGAATATTATTTGTAATACAAGCACTTGCTCAAAAGAATTATCCACAAGGTAATAATGCCAACATAAACTTCTAGTGGAAATTGTTTTACTTCCACACAAAGGTTTATTCGTCTTTTTTTTTTTAGCATAATATGATTGTAAAAAGAAATCACATAGCGTGATAATATTCTCTTCCAATCCATGTCAACCTACATAATCAAACCTACTCAATAATAATAATTTGGGTATTCTTGTGTTCCACAACTCAATTTTCCCACAGAGTACAAACAGTTCATTTCTCTACAATCGTTCTTATCCATGGAAGAGGCAAGTGTTAGACTTTAGTTCTACCCATAATAAAGGTATTCAAACCAAAATCTGGTATGGAATCTGAAAAAAAAAAGAATTCATACAAACAAGGATGCCAACAGAAGCATTTCCATCTTAAAACCAAGAAAGAAATAAAAATATTCCCATGGGTTCAATACTAACTTCACGGTGTATCCATTGTGAGTTCTTTTTTATTATTCCCTACAAATCATGTGTGGCTTCCCATGCAATGATTTGTATAATGAGAGGATAAGAATATTCAAAATTTAACATAGAAATTAGTTTCATGCCCAGAGAGTCATTTTAATTCATCTTTTTGATAATTTCCTACTCAAATTTGGCTAGTAAAATAAAATGCAGGATACACAAGCCAAACCAAAGGGATGCATCTATGCCCAAATCATTTTACCAATAGGTTGGATGATTCAAACAATTTGTTCGAGTACTATGAATGCAAGCTGCATTGGGATGTTGAATCTACACTGAAAATTGGGGCTCCCAATCACTGTCTATCCAAGAAGTCATTATAATGAAGTATGTCATCTATTTAAGAAATTCCTTGATAGTAATTGAAAATATGTGAAATAGACATATTTTATTATACATCAAACTCATCAATTGCTCATTATTTAAAATAAAATGACCAATACTGGTAGAAATACCAATAATGAGTAGAGAAAATTAAATTTCATTACAACCCTAAGTATTGCAAAATGTTGCTAGAAATACCAACAATGAGTAGAGAAAAATTTAAATGTCATTGCAACCCTAAGTATTGCAAACTGATTAGAAAATGTTATAGTTCTCAAACCTCTAGGTTACAGTCCCATGACTCAACTTCAGAGAAACATTGTCATAGATCTCAAATATTTTATTGTACTATAATACATACTTTGGGAAGTCATAGTAATATCCATGCCTATAAGCATCATGCACATAGTTGTAGCTAGATATAATTTCTATTCTCAGGGATTAGTGCAAGATTCCTTGAGACAATATAAGCTAGCAGACTAGTATTTTGAAGGAATAATTTTGGCTATCCTTTTGTAACAGAATGTACATATAAATAATTTCTAGACACAAGTTCATGAGAAAGTAGAGCAAATGCAGTCAAAATAAATCAAGTTAACAATACACTAATAATTCCCAAGGAATTTTTCTATTCAACTCTTCTCATGTTATTAAGCTTGTCCTCAGATACAGGGGCTCCATATTTCTGTAACAAAAGGACTCATGTATATGACGTCAAATAATAATTATTCTAATAATCCTTAACTTATCAAGGAGATCTAATATGAAACATACTAACGCTTCTTTTAACATACCCACCTGGAAACACACTAATTACTAATCACAATTTTATGACCAGCTAAATAAAATGTGTTAATAATTAAATCTTCTGCACAATTGTTGGTTCACCTAGGCACCTAACATTTCACCTCTTATAGATTAGGGCATGCCAACAGTAACTCCATTAAAGAAATTCATTCTTGTTTACTTGTGGAAAAATTCTTCTAGAGAGTCTTATTCACTCTGTGAGAGGATTTCCTAATTGTAGCCAGAATCATAGGCCCTAGTGCTGAATCCTTCAGCTTTGATACCACTTGTAACATCCATCATATTGTATCTCAATAAATAAAAAAATTAACTATAAATTAACAAGGATCTCATGCAACTTATAAACACTACCACACATCTTATAAAAACTCATTCTATGTAAATCAGACATCGTGATTACGTATTTTTAAAATGCATATTATAATTACTCACTTACCATTTGCAACATGGCATATAAATTATTTAACCCTCCTTGGGTATTTGACAGTGGAACATTATTACATTAAGGTATATTTATTATGGCTCTCAATACCGTTTATTCAATTCTGTTATGAATTATCAACTTGGTACCTCTTTCGTAATTCATTTTTAATTTTTTGTGCACAGAATGGATGTCACCCCATCCGAAATCTCTCGATATCCATATGTCATGTGTTTTCCAAATGCCACCTAGTAAAATATGCAGTGTTAATCCAAATGTAAATTGGACGGTGTAGATTGACGAGAAGGTGGTTAGGGTTATACCACTTCCGAACCCTCTCTATGGCCCTCATTCTGTTATTCTTCCAACTTCGGCGTTGCTCTGCATGACACAATCGTTCACCAATGCTCCTGTAACCACCTATTTTGCACGAGCCCGGTAGATCCTCTGCTCTTGGCAGGAATGCAGCATGCTCTATCCACAAATTAAATTGTTTGGTTTTTTGTTGTGTTTCAATTTACACCCATTTCCTTTGCGTTTATACCCTTCTCTGTTTGTTAGGGTAAATGCATATGGGGTTTTATTTGCTGGTGGAATTCGATGCCATTCCCTGTCCGGTTTAATTATTTTCTCATAAAGTTGGATATCCGAAACCCTATGAGGGTACCTTCTTGTCTTGAGTGGCTACCCTACCACCTTAGCGAGCTGCTACAAGTAAATCCACATCATTGTGTTCATTTTTGTTTGTTTTTATTGTAAATTCTCAATTGGTACATTTTTATTTCCTTGAGGCTCACGACATTTCACATGCACCTTGCAGGAGTCCTTGTGATCCATGGTTCGACTCACTGCAAGCTCCCTCATCCGGGTATTCACTATGGCTTTAACTCCAGGTATTTGGCAGTATCTTCATTATGTATTCCAACCATTTTTTATGTTCTTAGTGGAGATTTTCACCCCTGAAATCGGGGTTCCTGTTAGAGTCTAGAAACAAAGAGGGTTTGATTAAGGCCTTCCTCGCAACCATCATTGAAACCCTTGTCACTTATTAAGTGAAGTGTTGCAACATATTATCTTAGCTTTTTTAGGCTTCTTGTAATATAATATCACTTAAGAACTCATGCCGAGGCACAAATTTATACTTGAGTCGTATTGGGATGTAATTACCATATTTATTATTATGAAATCGGGTATGTAGCAAATATGAATCTCTTTTGACCTGAACTACTTATTATAAATGTCATATAGTGGTTAATTTATATTTTAATTTCTGTTATTAGTCTTTAAATTCTCTCTATTATGGAGTTCAGATTTATAGTTTTGTCCAGCATGGATATCTCTATTGAGTTTTGGAAATTTGTTGGTTAAACTGTTAATGCATGCTACAAACTGATAACTCAGGTCTTGGCCATGATATAGTCATTCAGCTTACTGTTCCTATCACTGTAGAGGAATTATTTCCTGATGTTGTCATCTTGAATATTTTAAGTTTCGTAAAAATGATATGAAATAGTCAAGAGATATAATTATTGTAGATGACCAGACCACCCTTTCTGCATAATATATTTATTGTCTCATTCCCATAGTCTGTGTAGTTTTATTGTTTTATACTTAAGATGGACTGCTCTATTTTGGGACCCTTCCTGGATTATACTAACCATCTATTATGAGTCCAGTACAGCACTGATTTTGCTAAAACCTCTTTCTCTTTGTTCAACAATTCTAACATAATTTAGTTAGTTGTAAATTTTACAATGTACATCTAAATCTATGCTCCCATAGACCTCATGTATGCGCAATATAATAAGGGAATTAGGCAGCACAAACCCTTAATATAAATACAAACACAAATTTAATGATAAATAACAACTACGTTCTTTATTGAAATAAATAATTGTAGTCTTATTAAATCAAGTAGCTACAATTTACTGAAAATGAACACAGTTGTGTTTCTGTGTATATTTCCAAATAAATTTCTTCTCCCAGAGATTCTCACCTTTGCACAGAGTTAGTTCTTCTATGCACAATATAAGGTTATACATAGACAATGAATTTCTATAATCACACAATATTTTCTTAACTGAATGTATAACTACTTGCACATGCTATTGTAATTCATTTAATGAAATAAGCTACTCTGGTTATAACTCCTATACCCTTACCATGCAATAAAAGGTTATTTTTTGTATTTTCATTCAATGATCATAACCAAGTATCTATCAATAATAACCTGCTGAAAATAAAGAATATACTTGTATTTTCATTCAACAATCACACCCATAAAATCTATCAATAAACTGTTATAGATCACAGATACTTATCTCAATAGTTTTATAGACTAGGCTTGTCCACCCAACCATAGAGAAGGATGATTACGTTCTCTCCTCACCCCTCGAGCTCCTTTACCGAGCAATAGATTGCAGTTTGGGGTAACAAAAGAGGTGGCATCAAGACTATTTCCCAACCCAAACCTTAGAGTTTGCATTAGAGTTCCACTGGCCCCAACCAACTCTAGAATATATTAGGTAGCGCCCGACCTTCTCTGACTCTTCTTTTCCAGAAATAACACAAAACATCTTTCTCTCCATGAGATTTTCCTTTTATCTCATGAGAAAAGGTAATTGTTTGTTAATTGTTCTAACTGCCCAATTGCTAGGTATCTGGTAGTTTGTTCATTTTCCAGATAGTCTTGTATGGTAAATTGCATCGCTAGCCCTAACTAATTTTTAAAGAATTTAAAATCAACATAATTTTAAATATTAAACTCCTATAGTTCGTTGAATTAATGTAGTGAAAGTAAATTAACTATTTACTTTTCACTGGGGGTGTTACAATTATCTAATATATTATTTTGTGGGTGAAAGGGAATACATGAAGTTATAAATCATGGTATATTTTAATGTTAGGGTTAGACAAGGATGATTACATATCTACAAAATTTATACATATTTTATCCACTTCAAGTTTTAATTTGTAAATTTTTTTTCATGAAAACACATGTTTTTAATCATCAGACCCACTCAAGTATATAGGTGTAGTTTTTTCCTAAAAAATAAATAAATGTATTTTTCATTTTAAAGATATAACATAGTAAGGACATGTGATAGACCATCGTATCCTATGACATAGTAAGGACATGTGATAGACCATTGTATCCTATGACATAGTAGGGACATGGGATCTTAGACCATCATATACCCTATATGTGAAATATTTACACTGCCAAAGAATTTGGAGTTCAGTATCAAGGATTGGAAGTAATATGGATAATTATTATGAAGCAAACTAATTCAAGGGGAAATTTTTAATTGAACCATTAATTTATGATTCATAGAATTATATTAATTTCAGACTTACTAAGCATTAAGAAGGATCAAATCTCTCAATATGCAAACAATTTTTTTAGTGAAAAAGTTGTCTCTTTTTTAGTGCAAAACTTGAGAAAGGTGTTCACCTCAAAGCATTTGATTCCCCATTATGATCCTCAAGATCCTGATTTAATTTTCCCTTGAATTAAATTAGGAGAAGATTGCGATTCCACATCAGAAGACAACAATAATATGTTAACTATGTTAGTTTGACTTAGTTGACTCAATTAATTCGAGTTGAGGGCCTAACTTGATCATGTAGAGTGGTTCCTAAAATTCATGAGCCTAAGTTGAGTTTAATTTGAGTTCTAACAATTTAATTCAGTTAAACCGACTTAAAGTTAGTTAAATTAGTTCCAATTGTTGGATGATCTAGTGGGAGGCCTAGTAGTGGGGTGTGTACTCAGTGATCATCCAGGTAACTGAAAAATCAACCATAATTAACTGATGCATGCATGAAATAAAAGTTACCTAGTTGATATTGGAGTTCAAAGGCAATGTACTATTAGTCTAGTTGTACAGGTGGTGCATGCATTTAGAGAAAAAACTATAAGGACTGTGTAGTTCAGGATGGGGAATTCCCTAATTAATAGGGGGCTAATTCCTTGAGAAATAACTCAAGGAAATAGGAGCTTGGAAGGTAGTAGAATTGGCTAAGTGTTGGCTAGAGTTAGCTTATGAGGCAGTGAGATAGATTATACTTGTGTAGTGGTTTTTTAGGCTTGAAAAGCATTGTATTTCTTATCTATTTTCTATTTTATGCAATAGAGATAGGAAGGGTTTTTTAGCAGTGGAGTTACCTTAGATATATCCTCGTGTTATGTGTGTTAATCGATTCATGTCGAATGTTTTATTATATTTCTTATCAATTGTGAATTTCTTTCCACATATGAGTAGAGTAGATTTGAGTCTTATTTTTTAGAACATTACATGAGAATTATTGAACATACAATTAATTTATACATGGTATCATAGCCAGATTTATAGTAGAGAAGAAAATTCGAATTTATCTTCGCAGGAGGAACAATTTCTTAGATATATTATTCAGAGCTAGTAGGATGGCGTTATATGGTCTAATTATCTAGTATTCCCTTGAGAGTAGCTCAAATTATATTTCTTGGAAGGAATGCATGGAAGCAGTCATGGAAGATAATGGGATGAAGGAATTCATTAATAATGATGTCCTGAAACTAGCACCATCTGATGCCAAATATACAGAAGATTGGGAGAAGAGTGTAGCCCATGCAAGGGGGATCATATTAGAGGGATTATGAGACCATATTGGCTCTAATATCTACAGGAAAGAAACTCCATATGCAATGTGGAAGAGATTGCCAAAAATTTTCTAGAACAATAGTGACCACATGAAGTTGGCACTCAAAGAACGGCTTCAGAATATCAAAATGTAGAAGAGTGACACAATACCACAATACTTGAGCAAGTTCACACAATGTCATAATGAACTTGGGAGTGTTGGTGCTATAGTTGTAGAAGATGATCTAGTAATCCTACCACTTCTAGGCCTTTGCAAGAGTTGGCACACTGCCAGGATTCGATCAATGGGAGGGAGAAGCTACCAAACTTGGAAATATTATGGTCAGATCAATAGGCAGAACACCAAATATGAGACCTCATCAAAGGATGAGGAAGAGGAGAATTGTACCTTGGATGGAAAGGAAAGGAAATGGAAAGGGAAGAAATCCCAATCCAAAGGAGATTTTGGTCAAACGGGCAATAAGAAAGAATTTTTGAAGATTAAGTCTTTTCACTATCATGAGCTACACTATGACATGAAGTGTCCGCACAAGAAGCTCGATAAGAAGCCCTTATGAGGAACGATAGGTGATTTGGTATAGGAAGAGTTTAGGTAGAACACCAGAGACAAGAGGAGAATTGTGCCTTGGATGGAAAGGAAAAGAAAGGGAAAGGGAAGAAATCCCAATCCAAAGGATATTCTGGTCAGGCGGGAAATAAGAAAGACTTTTCAAAGATTAAATGTTTTCACTCTCATGAGCTACATTATGCCATGAAGTTTCTGCAAAATAAGGCTGACAAGGAGTAGTAGGTGAAGCTCTAGCTTCACAATTTGAGTTGGATTTCACCTCATTGCATGCATGGTGACATCGATGATGGGTAGTGTGTGGTATTTGGATAGTGGAGCCTCATTACATATGATGGGAAAAAAATAATTTTTCAGTGACTTGGAAGAGAAGGACCTCTAGATGCACATCAAGATGGGAGATGATGGAAGGTATAGCACGAATGACATTAGAAAAGTTACTTTTTAGAGGGAGTCTAGTTATCCTCTCTCATTAAAATATGTCACGTATGTTCTGGGTCTGAAGAAGTATTTATTTTTAGTTTCTATGTTGGAATATCATGGCTACGATGTGATATTTAGAAAAGGAAAGGCTTTCATTCATCGCATCACCACGGGATAAGTGAAGTGAATTGGGGTTCGAGTGAAGAAACTCTACAAGTTGGATGTAGATGACTGGGTTTCTTTGAGAACGAAAGTAGAAAAGGTGTAGAGCCGATACATTAGTGAATTATGGCATAGGAGACTTGGCCATTTGCACCATGGAGATTTAAAGATCATGCAACAAATTTCTACAAGAATTCCAAAGTGTGCACTAGAGCAACGAGATACATGCAAAGGGTGTACATTAGGGAAGTACACCAAAGCCACCTTTCATGATAACGACAGTAGAGAGCAAGCAATTCTCGAAAGAGTTCACTCGAATGTGTGTGGACCATTCTTAACAGCCTCCACATCCAAGCACAAGTATTATGTTATATTTGTAGATGATTTCTCATGTAAGTGTTGGATTTTATTCATGTAGAAGAAAGTCGAGTCATTCGCAAAATTTTGTGAATATAAAGAACTTGTTGAGAAGGACACTGGCAGTAAACTGAAGGCTCTCAGGAGTGATAATAGTGGAGAATATGTGTTGCATGAGTTCAAGAACTTATTTTCAAAAGAATACATTTGACGAGAGTTAATAGCACCCCATAACCCACAACATAATGGGGTTGTTGAAAGGAAGAACAAAATTATTGTGGGAGTCGCATAGGTGATATTGCATGATTAGGGCCTATAATTACACTTGTGGGTTTAAGCATGCAACACAGCAGTATATGTGTAGAAAAAGATTCCCCATCAGATTCTCTGATGACTACACCAAAAAGAAGCTTTTTCAAGGAAGAAATTAGATGTTTCAGACTTCAGGAGCTTTGGTTCATCAATTTACTCTCATGTTTCCAAGGATGCAAGGAAAAATCTATAGTCAACAACTGAATTGGGAATATTTGTGTGGTACACTGATACACCTCACAACTATCAGGTGTACCTTCCATCTCGCAAGATGATAGTTGTTCATAGAGATGTGAAGTTCGATGAAGAGAAGGCCATGAGATGTTCCCTTGAGAGGGAGCTTTAGTTGCATGCAAATGAGAATCTTTTAGCTCCAAAGGAAGAAACTCAGGATGTTGCAGAGAAACCACAAGAAGAGCAGAGAGTGCAAGCAACCACTCATGCAGAGAGATCCAAAGATGGAAGGAAGCGCACAAGGGAAGCTTAGATATTATTGCATGATGTTAGAGAGAATGAGGGAGTACCCACATCACAAGGTAGGCAAAGGAGGTCACTAGATTGGTAAACTAGGTACATGGCTTTGATGAGTGAGCTAGTTGAGACAGAAAAATCCTCATTTGAGGAAGCAGTGAAAAAATCAGTATGTGTTGATGCCATGTGTTAGGATCAACATTTTGTTGTGTTTCAAATCAGTGTTTCGGATCCATTTATTTTTCATCCTTTCAATAAATTGAACTTATGAACGTTTTCATTGTCCTAAGTTCGAGTATCATGTGTCCAAAACATCATTGTGTGTCTGATTATTCATTTTCTTGATTAAGGTTTTAAACAACATTGGGTCATGGGAAGTCACCGTCATGAGTTCGTCATGTAGTACATATGAAACAGTCACAAAGTTATGAAATTCAGTGTCAAAGTCAGTGTTAATTTAAATAATTATGTTTCCTAGAGCAAGATGACCATAGGGAGAAATACATTTATGCTTCCCTTCTAATCTATTCATCTCTCCCTAAGACCTTAACTTGCACCTTACATTTCATTTTCCTATTTTTCATCTACCAAATCAAAATACCCCATTCACCTACCCCTTTATCATTTCATCTCCCTAAACTTCATAATTCCTATACTACCCATTTAACTTAGTTTCCATCCCCTCCATCCCCTAATGGTCATAACTTCGAATATTGTTCACATGGACCATATTTACCACCACTACCCAATTTTCATATCTAATCTATGTTTCGAATCATTACCCTAGATCATCATATAGTTGAGTGCATGACTGACCTCACTTAACCATAATGTCGAATTTTAAATCAAAACAAAATGTCCCCTTTCCATTTGCACCACTTCCTGTGCAATTGATTTCCAATTTTGTTGAATGTTTGTGTTTCATGATTGAGTTTGGTTCACAGTTTTATAGAGCCCGAGATCGAGACACACCACTATAAATAGTCACAGAGTAGTGTGCTACATAATGGAGCTACGCAACAACTCTACACAACTTGTTGCGCAACGTCTTCCCGTCAATCATCCATCCTTGACACGATTCGATTTGGATTTTTTGGAGGTAGGGTCATGTAACTAGGCCCTTAAATTTGTTTTATTCTTCAATTCAAATCTTGAGAAGTTGTCATTAACCTCCATCATCTAGTTGATGTGCATTCCATGTTTGCATATGAACTGGTTGTCTCAGTCATTCGAAAAAATATCATCAATCCGAGACTTGGACGAGCGTGTTCGAGACCTAGATGAGTGTGATCGAGTTCGTGGTGGCATAGCAGAGCAAAGTTCGAGACTCAAGCTTCGATTTCAGTTGCGTAGCATGACAATTCTCTATACTATATGCTTTCCGGGAACAGCAAAAACCCCCATTTTTACTTGCATTAGGCATGTGATAATTGTATAAAATACATGATGTCTTCACAAGATTGAAACTTTGCAAATTGTCTGATAGTTATTTACGTAGCACTGTGCATCTTTCAGATTCGTGCTTTTTTTTCTAGAGGTTCAACTTCATCGGAATTTTCTGGGAAAATGAAGAAACATTTTTAAAATCCACGACATGGGTTTTGTGCAGAAGGGTCTTAATTAGTTGACACGTGAAAAATTTGCGGAAATTGTCATTTGTTTGGGCCGATTTTGATAGCAATTTTGACAATAATTCTTGAAGAGTGTAAAGTGAATGAAGCTTTGGATATTTTAGATTCAAAGGATGGAGATCTAATTAAATATCAGAAGGAAGGAGAATCTTCATCATAAGAATTCTTGTTATATCAATATGTTGTTAGTGATTGTAAGGTCAAACTTGATAAACAATTTGCTGAAATTTCTGAACAACTTGTAGTGCAAGGCTCTGAGATGTGGAAAACATTATCTGGTCTGCTTAGACTTGGTGATGGTCCCGAGGCACTCACATTATGTTTACATTCTTATCATTCATGACTTGAGAGTGATTTACAGTTTTTTTTGCCTTCCAATACATTATATGTACCCTAAAACTTATCATGCAAGCCTAGCACGATTGGTTTTTTCAGTCATTTCACAAGAAACAAAGAATTTTGCAACAATTTTTGAAGATGGACCAGAATATTTTGGATATTTTTTTAAAAATCGTATCAGAAAGTAATCACACATTTTGTGAAGTTGGTGAAGAAATACACATCTGTCTCAAATCCATAAGTAGGTTTTCATGCTGCCACGATGTGTGTGTAGGCTTCTTTTTCACTTTACTCATTGTTGGAGAAGGAAGGCTTGATATTTTCTCCATATCTCTTAGAGAACATTCATCTGTATTGGGAACGGGCTTTAGAGGAGAACTTAAAGCAGGTTGAGGAATTAATACCACTTTCTAATCTCAAAAATTTTGGACAACAAACTAAAAACCAGGGAGGCACAATACTCATTTGAAAGTTGAATTAGATAGCTATTATGTAGTGTCGTGCAGGTGTTGCACACAGGTATTCACATTAGTTTTGGAGGGTGCCAACTGTCAGAATCTGAGTGGGTGGTGATGTTGTTGAGTTGGGAGCTAGGTCAAATAGTGAATCATCAGCGAGGTGTCATCATTTTAGGAAAAAAAACACGAAAACAAGGAGTGCTACCCAACTGCTACGCAACACAAACCCAATTCACTACTATTTTACCGTTGTTTCTGTTTTTGTGTTAGTGGATATGGTTTGATGTTATGCACAACTTTTATGGTTTTGGACACTTTGTATTTAGGATAAGTTGATAATGATAGAAATGTTTTTTTTTCTTTTTATATCTAAGGAAAAAGACTGTAAACACGGTTTAGTTTCTTCTTTTTAGTTTGATTCGATCCTCCTCATGGATCAAAGATGCATGGCATCTAGATTAGTTTTCCTTCTAGTGTATGGTTATTTAATGCCAGGAGTTAAATATAAAAAGGGTTGGAAACCATTGTGAACTCTATGTTTATCAGTCAATCTATTTATTCTTCTCTGTAATCTTCCTGTGTTTTGGGTATTATGAGTTCAATTGAATTAGAATTCAGTTCTATATTGCTCTAAGTCAGTTGTGTCATGTATTTCAGTTGCAAGTGGAACATTAAATGCCTATATGCTATGTTGCTTCTTCTTAATCTCTTTTCTACATATATGCAATACAATGAGTCCATGTTGTTTTGTTATATGTAAAAAATGAAGATGTTATGTTTGTTTCTCCTTTATACTACAAGATTATTTCCTTATCCCTAGAGAACATAGAGAACACTTATCCCTAATAATATTTCACTAAATGGTTGCAAACATTGGGTGGTCCACCGATCTATAAACTTTGTTGTACATTCACTCTCTACAGAAAGCCACAACCTATGATTCCAAAAGGATGGGTGCCTTTTCCAACACTATCACTCACAAACAATTAACCAACAAGTTTTACTTGTTCACACAATCACACAACTATAAATATTCACTCAACTAGTCCAATAAAAATATCAACATAAACTTCTTTGTATGTTCTATTAAGAATCAATATCAACTTATTTTAACATGTTAGGTCCCTGTAATTTTTCATGTTTGGTAAGACCAAATAAACAAGGGTAACATCAAACCAACTTTGGAGTCCTAGGACCTAGCCTTCCTGGACTCACAAAGGGCTCTCTCTATATTTGTATAAAAGATATAACTTGATTGATTTAGGATGTTTATTTTAGGCTAGTTAAAATGATAAGGTTGTTTGTTTTGTTTTGTTTGGTTGGGTTGCTTGTTAAGAAGAACAGATAGAGTAAGAGAAATTCAAACCATTGGGCTATGGGGTCTGTGAAAGGTTTGAAGAGTACAACAACAAATCAAGTGTGTTCCAGAGGGCAAGCTAACAAAGCCAAATGGATCTTAATAGCTTATGTGGGTGTGAAATGAACATTAAGTTGTGAGTTTAGTAGCTTTAAAGGGAAATTAAGAATCCTTTAACATGTACTAGAACAAGAAGAGTCTTTAAGATCAATATGCTTAAGAAAGAACCAAAGGACAAGGCATACCATAAAATTCTTTGGCCAGAATTTACCAAGTAAACTTAAGACAACAATCCAGCAAACCCTAGAGAGAATGGAACTCCTAAACTCTCTAGCTATTCACTTTCAGAGAAAGAAAACATTTAAGATAAAATTTCAATAATGATTAAAGAGCAGGGAACTCCTAAATTATTCAATCAGACTTCAATATAGACCAAAGGACAGGGAAAACCATAAGCTTCTTTAGCCAAAACCCTAGTAAGTAAACTTCAAAGAAAACCTTAAGAACAACATTTCAAACAGAACCAAAGGACAGGGCAAACCATAAAATTCTTTGGCTAAACTCTACTAAGTTAATCTCAAGAAAACAAACTAGGTGGAAATGGAGAGTAGGGAACTCCTAAGTTCTCCAATCAAACCCAGTAGACGAAAACATTTAAACAACAGAAAGCAGACAAAATCAAGGTGCCTCTAACAACATATATTAAACTAAATTTTATGTTCTGTCATAAGAGAAATTGATGCATAAAATGGAAAATAGAAGGGAAAGAATTACAAAATTAGAATAACATCACCATCTAACAAAGTTCATGAATCTTGTGAATGTGCTTCTTCCATTGATATCCAGTCCAAAATAGCTACAAAGCTCCAAAGCCAACTTCTTTACAACTCAAAGTCTATGAGGTATTCAGCTCAATAACTAGCGAACATGAAGCATCCATGCAATATTTATCTACAAAATGAGGAGGTGATCCTCAACTAGGGTTTCAAATGTCATTTATTACAAATTTAATGCATTTTGACCTTTGAGACCATGCAAGGCCCAAGGAAAAAATATCTAAGACTCATTCATTACAATAATAACTCCTAACATAACTTTTGAGCTAATTTCGGAATATTTTTGACTTTAAAGCTTCTAAATAAATTTTTCAATAACTCCTGGTAAGGGCACAACTCTAAGGTACATGGGCACATCGCCAGTGCAAATGCGCAATGCCAAGGCAGAAAAATGGCATGTCTTGTAGCCAACGTTTGGAGTCCTTCCCAATGTAAAAATGAGCTCAAAGATGGCTCATTGGAAAGGTCTCTAAGTCTATTTTCTAGATATTCTTTCACTTTCCAAAATGGTTCCCATATTCCATTTCAAAAACCTATTCTCCCAATACTGGTAAACACACAACGCCAAGGCCAAAAAGAGGGCAGAAACATGATTTTTTGATGGTTTTTGGCCTTTTTAAGGGACTAGTTTTGCTCCAAATCTTCTGAAACTTTTTGAGGTTGATGTACTTGTCATCAAGAACATGAATATGCTAATATTTTTCCATTTGGATGGCCCAAAAAAGAGTGCAGTGCCAATGGCGCTGCGCGTTTGGCCAATTTTCTACATGTCAAACTGGCAAACATTCAAAATGTGCACAAAAGTGCCAAAATTGGAATTTTGCTTGTTGATCAAGTTTTAGAGGCTTGGAGGGACATCTTAGCAAGGATATTGAGCTTCTCTTTCTCTTTTGCCTCATTCAAAGCCTGAATCTTTGCATGGGCTCGTTTAAGCTTGGCCCTTGCAATTCTGTTTTTCATGACATAATGCCTTGCCATCTTCCTTTGAATGTCAGTGTCTCTCTTTTCCTTATCTAGTTGACCCTCTAGATGCAAATTATCTCTCTCAAGCCAAGACTCTCTATCCCTACTAATCTCTATGGCAAAAAGCTCAGTTGGAGTGAGCTGCTCTGCCAATTCTGCCTCTCTCTCCCTTTCTCGGGCTAAAGCCCTCTTCAGCCCAATGGTCTTCAGTCTTCGTCTAGGAAACTGATCTTCCTCATCATCACTACCATAAAAACTACCCAAGGTATCATCTAGCAAAGCCTTGGCCTTTCCTGCCTCTCTTTGAGCTCTTATTGCCCTAACCTCACTGATGGTCTGCTTTGTCTCCAACTACTGATTCTCTAACTCAAGAAAGTTGATCACATTCATTGCTCTACCAAGATTAACTTGAAGCTCACTAATCTTGGCATCCTTCATTTTGATCAACATATTGGTGATTATGACCTCATCCTCATCATCAAGGTCAATCAACTGAAACTCCTACTCAGTTTCATGTTTATCCTCCTCTTCAACCATGATATGCTCTGTAACCTTTTCCTTGCTCTTATCAACCTATTTTGCTGATGAAGAAGGCATGGCCCCTTTCACCTCAAGTGAAGAAAACACATTCATGTGGCCTCTCTGCTAGGTTAAAGGAAATGGCTCAATATCATTCATTTTAGTGCCAACTGTCCCAATATCTCTTTCACTACTTGAGGCTCTGGTATCATGATGTGATGGTGAAGGGTGGTGGAAAGGTGATGAGGAAGGATCATCTTGAGGTGAATGGATGTGAGTGGATGGTGATGTATGAACAACAGGATGTGATGGTGAAGTGGATATGGGAGGATGAGAAGATGAAGGAATATTCTGCTGATGATGTCCAGGTGGAGTAGTGAAAACCTCATTGGAAATGAAGGTATCCCATGGAATGTTTTTCTGTTGGAGCTGATAAATGACCACCATCTTGATGAGTGAATAATGAAATAGGCTATGCATTTGCTGATTGTAATCCCTCTTTTGCATAATGTAGGCCATCTTATAAATGCTAAGGAAAAGATAATAAGGTAAGTGTAGCATCCTAACTCTAGTGAAATGCATAGGAAGACGGATATGATATGAGTAGAGACGGGAAAACCTTTCCTCACAAGTGAAATACTTCATTACTATCCTCATCATGGGCACATACCGGTCAAGGAGATGAGAAAAATGGAAAATGGACTTGTTGTGATCTTTGTACCTAGGTTTGAGGTACGGTTCATAATAACTCATGTCTAGGTTTGCATGTTTGAACCACCTCTCTCCCACACAAGGTATCCCTGTAGCAGTTGCAATGGCATTGGTGGACATTTAAAATGTAACCTTGACAAGATTGACCTGCTTGTCATGTAGATTGATGATGAATAGTCTTGTTAACTCCAGATGATTTTGGACTTGCTACACTCTCTCACAAAATTCAAAACAACCCACATGTTTAAAGCAAGAAATAGTGAGGGGAGAGGCCATGAGTTCTCTTGTGGTTATGGGTTCAAAGCTATTTATCTTCTCTCCCTTATGATCATGTCTCCTTGGAATTTGTGCCTCAACACCACTATCTTCTCCCTCTGACATCTTTAAACTCTGTTTTGTGAAACCCTAGAGTGTAAGTGGAATGACATGAGGGGAAGGGAATGAAATGGTAGTTTGAACAAATGAAGGGAATGAGTGAAGGGGAAAACTAGATGAATGTAAACCCTAAATAAATGCAATTACCCTTTCTGTGACAGATATTTTGTTTAGGAAGATGGAAAAAGGGTAAAACAACGATCTCAAGCTAAAATTTAGGGATTCCTTTAGGGTTTCATTTCCATTCAATTAAGAGTGATCAAATAGCTTCAAAGCAAGGTTCATGTCATGTACTTACCACTCAAGAGTGCTTGGAGGACTTTGGCAAGAATTTAGAGAAGATTTAATGTGATTTGAGTTAATAGAACAACCACCAATCCTCCCTGGCTAAACGCACAGTGCCTCTGCAAGGGTGCAGTGCCGAGTTACATGTGCGCAGAGCCTTCAAAAAACACGTTGAGGAAATCGGGCAAGGGCACAGCGCCAACTCCCAGGAACACAGCGCCAAGGAAAACGCGCAGCACCAGGTGTTGAATGCACAACGCCAAGGAATTTTGACCAAATTCGCTCAAAACTTCACAAATTTTTCCTTTGCTAAATGGCTCTTACTCTTTGAAAGGCAACAATGACTCCTTTGAAGTGTTTGATGAGTTTTTATAGACAAGTGGAATTTGATTTAAATTTAAAAACCCAATTTCTAATGTTTGAAGTATTTTTCCTTTTCTCACTAATACTCTGACACTTTTTGCTTTGCAGGTTACTGAAGTCGTGAAGTTGGCTTTTCTTTGCTCATTGAGGCTTGACATGTTCATTTTGACAACTTTAGGATTTAATTATTACACATAGTAGCATCTTCAAAATCTTTTGTAGTTTCCACCATAAAATTCAACTTATATTTTCCACCTTCTCTGGCCACCTTTTTCAAATCCCTAAGTGCCTGTAGCTCTTTACAACAATCATTCGTGTTTTCTTCTAATTTATCTATAGCCCTTTCAAGTTCATTGATTTCTGTCCAGTTCACCTCACCTTTTTCCATATTCCATCAATATTTTCTGATAGACTTTCTTGATGTTTGGCCTTGTGTGCTTCCTCCATGTTATTTTCCTGCAAGTAATTACTTTTTGGCACTCAAATGGACTACCAAGTTTATAACCTTTGTCATCTACAAGACCAAGTTTTTCCGCTTTCCCTTGCTGTAAATTGTTTTCATTCAGGAGTAGACAATCTATATCATCAATAATTTACGCTGATAAATCTTCCAACACTTATGCATAAGTGCTAAAATTTTTCCATTTTTCTCACTTGCAAGTTCTGAATTGAAAAGATAATCCTCCTTGGAAATTTTAGGTCCTTCTTGAATAACCATGTCTTGAGTCAGATTCTAGCAAAGCAAAAGCAGTGCCTGAAACATCCAAGGATTTTGGGGAGCCAAAAGAATGCTTATCATAATCATTCCTTCTCATATGTTGGCTGATCTTATCAGAATGAAAGGATGGCCTTAAAAAATGCAAAACCCTAATGACCTAATGGAAGTGCTTTTTGACCTAATTTTGAATGTAATTCAACTTAAAAACTTTCAAGTGAAAAGAACATTTCCAAAGTGATGTTATGCTCAAGGGGACATGGGAATGAGTCAGCAACAAGAAATAGAGGGAGGATGGAGTTCAGTGACAAGAAAATGGGGAAATGAGGTCTCAGGTAGGAAAGAAGGATGAAAATGAGAGGTATAAACCCATAATGAGTCTTTTAAGAGCAACATGGTCACTTTGAGATGACAAACAGACAGATAGAGAAAAAGTTTTCATGAAGATAATGAAGGCAGTGAGATAGAGAAAAATGTTTCATGAAAATAATGAAGTTACTGAAATTTCTAAAACTCAAGATATTCAAGGAATATTGTTTTCAGAAAACTATAACCATCTTATAGTCATCCATAATTACATAACTTGCTATATTCTATTATAATAAATTAAATATTCCTTTTTTAAATTAAACAAACATTTAAAATTTACCATATCAATATTTACATGTCCACACTCAACTACTGTTATAAAATAATGAAAAAGATGATGACATCATTTCAAAAAGTTGTATTGATTTTTATAAATCTAAAAAAGGAAAAGAAAAAGATGATGACATACAGGTTTAAAATGTTGGACTATCGAATATTCTCTACTGGCATGGATGCCAAACTATTCAGAGATAGTTAAAATGCGCACATAGAACCATCTTTAACAGAAAATTCAAATAGCAACGTGCCAAAAGTAAGGAAATACGGAAATTCATAAGCCATTCACTGCAATTCAATGTAGTGTATGACATCCAGGGCTGATGAATCATCTTTAAAATTACAGAGGAAAAGCGCTCCAGTATCATAATTGTTGCCAGTCAAAAAAAATTCGAAAAAATCACAGCTCATTGGCTTCCAGAGTCCGCACCAACTTTTAAGGGGCTAAGCCATTCACAAACCAATTATTAATAGTGCCCGCATTCTTCTGCTCTTCATATGATAGCGACGAGCCTGAATTCCCTCCATGATTTCCTTGAATTCCACCTCGGTTCTGATCATGGATATTGACAAATTGGTTATGGGTATGGGTATGCATATTGACAAATTGGTTCTGGTTCCAGGTATGAATATTTTCAAACTGACTCTGGGGATGAATATTCTCAAAAAGATTCTGGTTCTGATCATGACTATTAACAAATTGGTTCTTGGTCTGGTTATGCATATTGACAAATTGGTTCTGGTTCCGACCATGAATACTTTCAAACTGACTCTGGAGATGTATATTCTCAAAAATATTCTGGTTCTGATCATGACTATTAACAAATTGGATCTGGTTTTGCGCATGATTATTGACAAATTGGTTTTGATTCTGGTTATGAATATTTTCAAACTTGCTCTGGGGTTGTATATTCTTAAAAAGGTTCTGGTTCTGGGTATGCATATGAACAAATTGGTTCTCGTTCTGGGTATGCATATTGACAAAATGGTTCTGGTTCCGGCCATGAATATTTTCAAACTGACTCTGGGGATGTATATTCTCAAAAAGATTCGGGTTCTGATCATGCTTATTAACAAATTGGATCATGCTGTTGTTCTGCACATGTTCGGCATATCCCGCATCAAACCCTATATTAGGGTTCTGCCTTAAACCTTGAGCAGAATTAGTTGTGACCCTTCCAATCCGTGTTTCACTCCCTCTGTTCCTGGAAGGATCTTGAATCTGTAAGTGGTTCCCAGCATGATTGCTATAATCGGCCTCCTGTCTTCCCCGCTTAACCCCCCTGGACCGATTAGAAAGTCCTCCATTTCCATTCAAAAAATGACGCTCTGCGAGCTCACCACTACCATTACTGTCAAACTGAACTTGCTGCTGCTTTTCTGTGAAACGTTGGCCATGATTGCTCTCCAATTGGTCGTGAGGTTGTGTATTAAAATTGTGGAATTCTGGAGTTTGAAACCCTGGTGTCTTCAATTGTTTGGATGGAAACTGTGGAGTGATATTCACGCCCGATGATAACTTGGAAGGCTCAGAAGGTTTGAATCCATTCAATTTTGCTGCAGCAATGCTCGGCTGTGCTTGATTCAATAACCAGTCAATAGTTTTTGTGCCGCTTTTGAATCCCAAGGAATTCATGAGCTCTATCATAGGATTCGTTGCCATTTGTAACAGCCAATCCACGGTTTCTCCTCCTCTGTTAAACCCCAGCTCTTTGGTAAGCTCTACCAGAGCTCTGGTTTCACTGGGCAGTGACAAATTTACTGTCTGTCCACCGATCTGTCCTTGTCTGAAATTTAGTATACGTTCCGTTCCCATTCCCATTGCCAATAACCAGTCAATGGTTTGTCCACCATTGTCATACCCCAATTCGTTTGTGAGCTCTACCAAACCCTTCATATCATGTCCTAATAACCAGTCCACTGCACCTCTGTGAGATCTCAATTTCAAATGATTCTTAATTTCGTCAAACTGTTTCAGACAGCGATGAGGTACATTCACTCTCAAACGGTCCCTGTTGCGATATCTTTTGAAGTGCGATGTCGACCTCCTCCTCTGGTTCGTCATATCCAGTAGATGAGAATAGAGTAGAATATGGAAGTTAAATCCCAACTCGTGCTTTAACCCAGAGAAAGGTGATACTGTAATATGAAGAGCAAAGGCGAGATATAACATTTGGGGAAAATGTTGGCGATATTAATATGAAGACTGCCCATTATGTTTTGGACTAACCGTCGGCTATCACAAACAAATCACTGGACCTTGTTCTTCATTTTCTTCCCATTTTTTATTTATTTATTTATTTTTTTAATATATATATTTTTTGCTCTGGTTAATCTTACTAATCTCTTTTTTTATTTTTTTATTTTAATATATCCATAATAAAATTTTATTGGATAAAAGAAGAATAATTTATTGGTCGGCTATCACAAACAAATCATCCAATCTTGTTGTTCATTGTTTTCCATTTTTTTCTTTTTAAATTGTAAATATTTTTAATTTTAATTTTAAATATATATATTTTTCTTGAGTAAGACTAATCCGTTTTTCTTGAATAAGGGTAATCTATTTTTCTTAATATTTTAACTTCGACTAAAACTAAATCCTACAAAAATTATCTAGTTTATACCTTATGAGTTGATTATTATGAAAATTTAAATTTATAATAATTAGCCAAATTATAATTTTCCATTATTTAAAATTTATTTTTGAATATTTAAATAAATATAATTTTCAAATTATTATGTAAATTAGATTATTATGCTAAAAATATTTACAATTTAATATATTATTTATTTATTTTTTTAATATATAAATAAGTGTATTTATTATTATTATTTAAATTTAATTATTATACTAATAATATTTACACTCTTGGGGCACTTAAATTATACAGTTTAAACAATTTAAAGTCAAGCTTTTAAAAAAAATTATAGAATTTTAATCAAAATTTACTAGAAAAAAGTAGTTATTATGTAATATTATGATGTATTATTTTTTCATATTATTTTATAGGTGAAATAATTTATGTGAAGTTATAACTAATTGTTACCCCACAAGGTGCAAGGAGAGGCCTATAGGAGTATTGTTTGTGAATTATTAATTTGAAGTAATTGTATTTTTTTGAGATGAAAGAAAAAATGTATTGGAAAATCTGGAATTTTGAAGTTCAATGCAAAACATTAAAACTTAGTTGAATCTCTTAGTTGCAGGGCTATCCAAAGAATAAAACTTTTTGTGAAGCATATCCCTGTTTGAAAATCGAAATAAATTATTTCATACTATTTCACCATTGCAATTTCATTTGCAAGCTAGCTTTGTTGCAGATGGACCACAATATGCTACATTCATGGCTACAGTGCATTTTGAAAAGTATGCCAGGAAAGGTTATCGTGCACTTCCAATGAACCCCTCCCTAATAGATGACATGGTTACAAGTAAGGTTTAGACAGGGTCTCTGCAACTTGCAAACATCATTCTGTTGAAACAAGTTTTAGATAGGTACAAAGCTGAACAGTTTACATGTGACAAAGCCATGGGTTGATCTACATCTACATTACTTGCCCCACCCATAAAGTAGTAGCGCCACTCAAAAAGTTTGTAACGTCAATTGTAACAACTGAACCTAAGGCATAACACTAAACTATCAAGAAGGGTATCTAATGCATACACAACAATTATTCTGATTACCATCATGGATAAAATACCAAGTTCATTCATATAAAATGAATAGAAAAAATATAATTAGGTACTCTTCCATAGAATGTTACATTTAATTGCATTTACTTTCCTAAGAAGCCATTGTCTAACTTTAGACCATGATATGCAGTTACTGCAAATATCTTGACAAACCTAACCAGTCATTTGTACCTACTGTCAAGTAAATAGCCATCTTGAAGAAGCAAATCAGGACTTACATTCTTCAATCTATGTCATAACATAAATGTATATTCTAAGAAAAAGATTATTGTGGCCCCCTAAGATTATTGTAGAGTATTTCAGTATAAGAAAAATACTGAAAGCAAATGCCATGCACCACAAATTCAATTTACAATTCAATTCAATATATACGTGTGCCAACATAATACTTTTAAAAAAGCATGTTCTTGACTTGTACACCACAAAATGCAGCAATCAAAGCAGGAACAAACAATCTAAAGCTTACACATCCAACTCTGATTATAACTTACAACTTCACTGATAACAACCTCTACAATACACCCACTACCTGCACAAAATGATAGCAGTGTATGGGGAATCTACTAACACAAATCTTAAATCATACAAAAAACATTGTTAAAAATATTGTAATGAGACATGAGGAATATGAGTGGCTAGAACTAACCCTGGCAGAACAGGGCTAGAGAGGCCTTGTTATCACCTCAAAATCACATAACTTCTAATTAAAAAAAAGAACAAAAATAAACTCTAGACTTAGTCACAGCAATATGCTATGGGGATTACAAGCTCACCCTAGACTCATAGACAATGTTGTTAGCAGTAGCACTCTTTATAAGCTGATATGGCAAGGCTTTGAAAGAATTCAAATCGCAAAAAGTGGGTGTGTGGTTAGAGAGAGGTCTCTTTCTCATTTATTTCCACCACTCAAATACTTCCCTAAGAGTAATGGTTGCAAAATAGGAGAGAACCCAATCGGTAATTCGGCCTGAGCAAGTCTTAGCTCTAAAAGACAAGGTTTTTGTGCTTGAATACTAAATTTCATGCACGAACATCAAGAGCATGAGTTTTAAGAAAACCTGTAAGCTCTGACTGCAAACAAAAAACTCAAAGATTGACCTTCATATTCAGGGCCTCAAGATTCAAATGCATGAGTCTAAAGTTCATAACTTTGAACTTCGAAGAGAATAAAATATGAAAGGGGATCCAAAGCCAAAAAAGAGGAAGATGGATGTAGCACCTAAAAGATAACGAATTCAAGTAACCAGTCAATAAAGTTGATGATAAAATAAGCATTGCTCCTGCCAATGCAAGTAGAGTGGAAGTAACGAAAACTGAAAGGTCAGATTCCTTCATTTTTTCCCTGTATAACATCCACTTCATTATCAATATTCTCTATGATTTTCCTTGAATTTCATGTATCGGTTGGTGAATCTACAGTGGTAAGCCTAACAGAGAGTTTGAAAAATGGAACGACTTCAGCCCAAATACAAGAGCAATGTTGAATTGTCTCAGAGGGCTCAGGTTAGCAGATGCATATTACATACTAAATAAAGCACCTGCTCCGAATATTTCCAGAATGTATGCAAAAAGTAATGTCAGACAATTAGAGAAATATGAAAACCTGAAATTGCAGTGACCTCCACTAATGTGGAATCAAACCAGATACAGCTAGATTATAACATGGTTACGGACAACAGAATAGAAAAATATTAACATAGACTGAAAGCCAATAGAAGGAACAAGAGAATTACTGCATATATTAGATCTGCTGCTAAGAAATACAAGGGGAAGCCCTCTATTAATAGCAACCTGGGAGGAGTCCAGCATTTAGGGATAGTTGGCAAGTATACCAAGTATTTAATGATCTACCCAAGTTAACTTACAAGTTACAACTGTCTGTACAAGGTGAGTATTAAAAAGGAGGCTAAATTCCAAAAATGGGTCCCGGCTACAAGGCCATGATAGGTACCCATGTACAAAATGCTTATAACAGTTGAAAAAAAAATGAGGACCATTTTGTTGTGGACAGTAGAGCACCCCATATGTTGCAACCGAAGATCATCAATGCAGAATAGTCTTCAAATTTGAGGTTGACATATTCAATGCCATTATGTCTCTGCAAACATTTGATAAAGTTTTCAAGATTGCTTCAAGAAAAGTGTCAAAAGCCTCACTTTTGTTCTTTAAAAGGTATACCCAAGTTTGTTTGGAGTTGTCATCAATTGAATGTATGATCTAGATCTTGCACCAAGATCTAAAAAATTTGAAATGGATTTGACAAGATCGCAAAATTAGAATGCCGAGAAAAAGGAGAGAACACAAAGAAAATAAAACCACAAAGAAACTTGTTTTATTAAAA
This sequence comes from Pinus albicaulis, assembly GCA_034641835.2. NCBI lineage: Eukaryota > Viridiplantae > Streptophyta > Pinopsida > Pinales > Pinaceae > Pinus > Pinus albicaulis. Next base: position 31,049 of record JAXQQM020066349.1, read on the forward strand.
CAGAGAATAACTGTAGAAGCTACATTGTAGCGGACAATCTGTCCTTTTACAAGCCGAGGCTTGTTATTTATAGCTTTTTTTGAGTTACAATACCATGTGTAGATACCATAGGCCAATACCATGGGTAGATACCACTTACAATACCATGAGTAAATCCCATGTGTGGATGAATACCATGGGTGGATACATACCATGGGTCACTTACAATACCATGGGCGAATAAATATCATGGGTGGATGAATACCATGGGTTGATGCCATTTACAATACCATGGGTAAATTCCATAAGTGGATGGATAATATGGGTAGATGACTACCATGGGTTGATGCCATTTTCCATTTGGATCAATGTAAGCAGAGAGAGGGGCCCTTTGAAATGACAAGGTAGGAATAAGACCTGCAACATCATTGTGAACAAGTTGAAGACCTTTAGAAGCTCTCCAAGTATTGTGCTTAACAAAAAGTACCTTGAGGATGCTTGCCAAGAATACAACTAGTACGAACAACATCAAAAAGAGAAATAAACAGAAGATTAGTGACCAAAGTTTGCTTAGTTGATAATCAAAACAAGATTTTAAGTGACCAAATCTCGTGTCGTAATTTAGTTAACTCATTTGAGTGACCAAGTAATTTCATATAAAATGAATAGAAAAAATATAATTAGGTACTCTTCCATAGAATGTTACGAGTTAATTGCATTTACTTTCCTAAGAAGCCATTGTCTAACTTTAGACCATGATATGCGCTATCTGCAAATATCTTGACAAACCTAACCAGTCATTTGTACTCTATTGTCAAGTAAATTTCCATCTTCAAGAAGTCAATCGGGACTTACATTCTTCAATCTATGTCATAACATAAATGTATATTCTAAGAAAAAAGATTATTATGGCACTAAAATTCACCTCTATAATCCAAATATTATTCAAGTATAAGAAAAAAGAGCGAAAGCAAATGCCATGCACCACAAACTAAATTTACAATTCAATTCAATAAATACATGTGCCAACATAATACTTTTAAAAAAAGCATGTTCTTGACTTGTACACCACAAAATGCAACAATCAAAGCGAGACTATTCGCATAAGGGTACGAACAAACAATCTAAAGCTTACACATCCAACTACGATTATAACTTACAACTTCACCGATAAAAGCCTCTACAAGTACACCCCACTACCTACACAAAATGATAGCACCGTACTTGGGGGAATGCTGCTAACACAAATCTTAAATCATACAAAAAAGCATTGTTAAAAATATTGTAATGAGACATGATGAATATGGAGTGGCTAGAACTAACCCCTGGCGAACGAGGGCCGGAGAGGCCTTGTTATCACCTCAAAAGCACATAACTTCTAATTTAAAAAAAAGAGCAAAAAATAAACTCTGGACTTAGTCACAACAATATGCTATGGGGATTACAAGCTCACTCTAGGCTCATAGACAATGTTGTTAGCGGTAGCACATGGTCCATCGGCATTAGGAAACTAAAGGCACTACTTGATGGGAAAACAAAGTACATGAAAGAAGAATGCATACGACTTACTTGTAAAAGCTTGTGGAGCCATTCAGAAATGACCCATATATGTGTAACTATACGGATTGGCTCTTTAGTTACAAAGTACACTAACAGTACCGAGTATAGAGAAAATAAAAATGTCCACATGTTTCAAGTTTCTTCGCGTTTAAAATATGGTAAAATCAATGTAAGAACAATTGTACAACCATAAATTATTGAATAGAGGCAAGGAATATAGGGAAGAACATAATCATACACACTCTCCATACCTTGTGGAGGAAGTAAAGACTTTGGGCAAAACGTCATAGATCCGGCTTTGGAGTCTCGGGACAGTGTGGCCCAGCAACTCAACCGAGCTTTATAATAATACGGTTCATAGATGTTTCTCATATGTTGCTGATTTATATCAATCAAGAGCCTTCTCAGGGCTTGCTAGATTACCCAGTTCATAAGGAATAAAAGCATAATGTTTTCGAGATCACCCGAGTTTGGGAGGAATAAAACCGAGAAATATGAAAGCGAGCTTAAATATGAGACAGGACCTTAAATAGGATCAAACACATTAAAATATATTTGTAAACCCCTTTGTGGAGCAGTGTTTTTGGTACAAAGATCCTTAGTATTGGTCCCCTGAATCTAAACGGACCAATAGACTGCGACTACGATATAGTGTTGTTTCTCAAGACAATGAGAAGAGCGCTTTCTTTTGAAACAGGGACCTTAAATAGGATTAAACCCATCTATGGAGCCTACAACCATCCCGAAGACCATAGACCAGATGGAGTATAAATCCTAGGGCTTGCTTTCATTCACCTTTGTAATTCATACTCAACGTATCCAGGGACATGAAATGATGGAAATCATTGGCCTCTATCCTTTAACTCTATCGACTTCTTAATTCAATCCATCAAAGATAGTAGATAACTATCTAGAATGTATGATACCTCAAAATAATGTTTTCTTCTTTTCATTTCTAGGTTGAGCCTTGCAAAATTGCATATTCTCACGAGATAGTTGTGTGTAAATGAATCTTTCGCCTTGAATACGGGGGCCAATTTGAAAGACACACCCAAAGTCTGCAATTTTTTTTCTACAATTATTTATTGTAATTATTTAGGGAGATGAATACATGATTTGGGTTATGAGTTTACAAAAAATTTTTACCAATTTTATTTACATGGAAAGTTTATTCATCAAGATTACAATGCTTGAGCGATTTTCAAAATATGCGCAATTATCTTTTCACACCATGCTAGTATAACACGTCTCAAATCTTTGTCCCCTTCGGGGCATGGCGTGAAAGCATTGGTGACAATCAACATTTGCTCTCCATATGGAAAGTAGATCGACATTATGAATGTTCAATCTATCATCGTTACGTGCGAGGCTTGTAGATTTTCCGACCTTTGTTGTCCATTAGGAGTGAAGATGTGGGATTTAACTCCCATGGTACTCCGTAGCGACATGTGAGAACTGCAAATACAAGAAGCCGCATGGCACTTTGTATGGTGCTCGGACACGGTTGACAAGCTCTTCATAGTCATCTGTCTACGTTGATGCAAAAAATTGATCATGTGTTGAGAAGACATGGGTCCCTGCTTCTGCTGATTGGTGGAGTAATGTTGCACAATGTTGGAGTTGTCGCGGGTTCCAAGCGGGTTACATAATGGTCAAAAATATTTTTTGAGCATTGAGAACTTCTATCTCATTTCTCCAATTGAGGGAATCCATATTTGGTGCATCTTTCAACCAAAGGAATCCATGTATGTGTGCGGATCCTCGATGCTGCCATTCGTATCTCGCATGGAATATCGAAAAATATTATTGTTTAATTCTACTTAAAGTTTAATATTTTGTTTAAAAAAGTAATGGTAATAAAAAGTACTGCACCAATAGTCGATTGCATGGAGGCCTTTTTGTAAAACTTCCTCGAGGAAAATTGTAAATTTGCAATGCATGTATTGGGATGTTAAATGTGGATTGTTAATTATATTTTGAATTTTCCACCCCGTAATGAGCATCCGAATTGGAGGGCACCTCGGCAGGGCATAATATTGTGCGAGGTCGAGCCATTTTGTATCAGTAACACTTAGAGTGAAGAAAAACGTTGGGTGCCCAAGTTGTGTGATCATGTCAGTTAGCTCATTACAACACTTGTTCCAAAAAGAGCGTGTACCTCGTAGGGATGAGCCAAAGTGCATGACCATTTTACGGAATTTTTGAATTTGGAAAGTCATGAAGACATTGTTACAAATCTGATACGAGTTGTTGGCAAATTGTTTTCAATGTTTTTTTTAACAAAACCATTGGCATTTGATTGGCTACGGTGGCGCATTAGCATGTTATATATGTAGTATCGGAATCTTGGATGCGTACTGAAGTGATTATCATGGTAGCGTAACAGAGTGACAGCATATTCATGTAGCTTGACTTTTTGTAATTCTTGGTTGTGCGATCATGGCAATGCACTGTTGGGAAAAAGTGTGGGAAATGCCATAGAAAAAGAGGCCCTCGATAGTGTATTCATTCATAGGCGATAGAGATATTGTAGGCCAATCAATTGAATTTGTTGATTTCGAATTTGTAGAGTGCAAGTAAGCATGAATGCGATCAAGTTCGATGCAGGATTTTGGAAGAACTGGAACAAATGAAGAAGGTTGGATATCTAATGAAGGTAGAATTGCATCAAGATCATGAGTAGAATAGACTATGTTTTCCTGGGGGTATAAGTGAAGATGTGGTTACATTATGAAGAAGATTAGAAATATCGGTAGGTTGATCCGGTAGAGCGGAAATTGCAGATGGGTTGAGTTCAACATCTTTGTAGTAGGGATCATGAGTGAGTTTGTATTATAGTGTTACTAGAACATGTGATTTACAAACGATGAATTCATAAAGATGTTTCGTAAGGGTTTTGCCTTCTAACAATGAGGACGTCTAATTCGTAAACAAGGCGAGGTAGATATTTCGCAATAGTAGTAATGTCTTGAGGGAAGTTGATTATATGGCAACTATATTTGTATTGACCACCACGAGCATGCATTACTTGTAGAATGGGATTTACACGTGCGATCAACATTTCTTCAATCTGTGTTAAATTATGAAGGACATATGGTTGTTCGCCGGGGTCCATGTTGTTAACATGAGTGAAACGGTTTGAATTTTTTGATGTTGCACATCGAGAGCAGGGAGAGGGTACCATGTGAACATTTTTTTTTCATGCCTGGATATGATTCTTTGCATAGTGTGCAAACATGCAATGGAGAAAGGTTATCTATTCTTTGCGTAAAGCGACGGTGTTCTTCATTAAAGTTATATAGGTTTTGATAAAGATTGGATGAAATGGAATGCATATTTGGGAGAGCACTTGAAGAGAGAAGTTGTGTAACGGAAGAGGGAGTCTATTTTCGTTTTTTATAAAGAAGTCGTCGTCGCGCATTTATTGCTTCTTTATTTTGAGCATAAAGAAGGCGACGTCGTGCTTTTTTTTTCACATCTTCATCGTTTGATGAAATATCTAACAAAGTACAAAATAATTCTATGTTAGGGATGAGGTGTGAGAATTAAAAATTACAAATTGAGGTATGAATGCATATGAAATGTATGACATTGTGTTGAAAGCTCAAATTTCTAAATAGCTATTAATAAGCACTAGAAAAAGTTTCAAATCACTTTGAAATAGATGTTGGTAAAAACATTTTTTGTAGTGCCAAACATAGGTATCTATATTATTGAAATGTGAAAGGGTAAATATACATATTTGTAGTTATTCAAAAATGGTATTGTAAAAAGTAACTATGCATTACAACAACATGGTTGTATTTTACAATGGTATGGAGAAAGGAACTATACATGGATGTTCTTTTATATCTAGAGAAATAAAAAGGTGTACATATAAGAACAGAGGTCAAAGGCGACGAGCAACAGAGCACTCGTGAAATGGTAAGTGAGGCAATGTCTTTTAGGATCTCCGTGCATGTAGCATCATATTGAATTTCTTCTGAACTTAGCAGAATAGGTTGCAAATGCTCAACAACATTGTAGTATTCTTTTTTAATGGAAATTGATAGCAAGAAGTGATGGCACGATATACGACTACATATTTTTCTGAGATTAGCTAGTTTAATAGAAAGGAGGAACAAGTCTTTAGTCTGGATGCCCATGAGCTCATTTCCCGCATCATTGAAGACGGTGACATTTTGAAGTTGTCCAGGTGTGGTCATGTAATTCGATTTTAAGTTTGTAAAGTAGTCGCATTCGGAAATTCACCGTTGCACTTTGTACAATGCCAAATATTGTTAGAATGGTGGCTTACTTTTTTCATGCATTGTTTCCCATTGTAATCCAATGGACAAGCAAGAAAATAGAAATCGTCCATGCGTAGAATAGTTATTGTGGCACGTAACTGAAACCCATCTCGCTTTCTGGGAGATTTCCATGCTAGATATTTCTCGAATTGTCTTTTGTGGTAAAGCTCGCTTGGAAGACATAGTATAATTTCTGCTCAATGAAGGAGACGAAGAGCTATAGCCTTTGTATCACGTGAACCAAGTTTGGAGTTGTTGAGTTTTCTTCAATGTTTGGATTTATAAGAAGAGTGGTAGTGGAAATTGTCCCAATAGTGATTCCATTAAATTCAGTTACTCGGCCTCCTTTGACACAAAGGATTGGTGGGTTGTCGAAGAGTGAAGTCCAGCAAGGTCCTTTTCTATAGAGACACATTGATCTACCCATATTTTTAAATCAATACTGAAACCTGATTTGTCCTTCAATGTTAGTGTTTTTTTTAATATTTCAGTTCCATCTCTTCTTCTTATTGTAGAAGCAGGGGAGGTGGAGCTAACAACACCAAAACATCGACAAGCGTATTTGGGTTTGTGGATTTGATTTCAGCAATAGTTCTAAAATGAAAGCTTTGGTAAGGAAAGCTTGGATCATCTTCTGCACATGGTGTCACAGTTGATGCAGCAAGCAAGTAAATCTCCCATTTGTTGTTTAAATGGTTGTAGTTTGGGTTTGTTTGCTTAATTGTTCCATTGGAGACAATATATAGTTGCCCAAATTCAATGAGATTGCAAAGACATTTAGCTAAATCAGCGAATGCGAAACATGGATTTCATCTTTGTCACGACCAATGAGGTCAAAGCCAAAAACTTTTCTTGACCCACGTGCGTGTTGTAGTTCTTCAAGGGTGTTTTTGATAATACTCTACCTTGAATCGACCAATACTTTTAGTATGGATTGAGTGATGTAAATGATAGAAGCGATGTTGTAGGTGTGCTTGTTGGAGTTGAAGTATTTGGAAGAATATTTTTGTGTTGATGAAGAGCTTGAATGAGATTCGCTTGCCATTGCATGTAATAGCGATGACAAGTCCTTAACCAAAGGGTCGCTATGGTGCACAACTTCAAATTCTAGGATTCTAATGGATCCGAAATGGATGAAGAAATTATTTAAAATTAAAATGAATGTTAAAATCATTTTTATTCGGGAATAATGCAAAGAGAGTAAAGGGAAAAGTTCAAAACAAATCCTAATCTTACGTAGAGTTTTGGGAAAATATGCAAGTTGATCTTGTAAGTGAAATGATTGAACCTGATCCGAATGTCTTCGGATGCAACTTGTGCACCATAAGCAAATGGTAGCAAAGTCCTATGTTGATATGTGTCGTCAGAGAGAGTGATGTGATAGTGGGAAGAGTTGGTTTTTGATGAATAAACAAATCCGATGTTGACTACTTGCAGTAGAGGTTGAATCTCAGTTGAACCATCTAGCAATTTGGGGATGGCATTCTCGGTCAAAATCGGCTCCATCACGGTAGCAAAGGGAAAATGTTGGATTTCCAATGGTAATACTCGCAATTTATTTTAATGAATTGGAAGAGATATTAATGCATTAAATAAATTGTAAGCAAAGCATAAATTAGCATTTCTATAATCGTTATCTAATAGATTAGTCCATAGTGAACACTTAGATTTGTAATTAAATGCAATAATAAAGAGGAGGGCACAATAAATCCATGTCTCCTTAGAAATCCATGTTCCGCACGTGGGAAACGTGGTACTAAAACAGATGAGTCCCTTAGATATGATCACTAAATTTGCGATTTCCTAGAGCATTTGTTTGAGCAAGCGAGTTACAAATATTTCTTGGAATAAAATACGAGAGGAATGTGCAATTGAGAACAGACCGGAAATTTATGCTCATAATTTAGGCTCTAAGACATACCTACAAACATTACAAAGGCATGATACGAGATATGAAAGAATTCAAAAAAATCACCGAATTTTTTTTGTCAATTCGATTTGATGACAAGCATATAGACATGTATTACAACTCCGGGGAAGACTATCCTAAGCTAAATTGTACAACTCCAGGAAGACTATCCTAAGCTAAATTGTACAACTCAGTGGAAGACTATCTAGTCTGGTATCGAGAGTTCACAGTTGCATTCTTGTAGTTGTATATAGTGCATTGCGGAGGATGATATATGACAACTGTGTAAGCATTATTATTGCAATAATACATCCTTTGTTGATACTCATGGGGAATGTAGTAGTATTTCGTAATTCTTTGGGTATCTGGGAGTCTAGAGCTACATTCTTCTTGGAATTAATGGCTTTCGATGCTAAATTGTACAACACCAAGGAAGACTATCCTATCTGGTATCGAAAGTTCTAAACTTGTCCAAATAACCAGAAATAATATCTTTAGACACCACTACTTCTTTTCATATTTCAGGGATACTAGCACTAATATCTTATCTATATGAAACTGATCTGAAATATAGTATCTATATGAAACTCACTCTAAAAATGTCAAGTATTCCCTTTAACAAGAAAATCAAGCACGGATCTGAGCATGAATATCTAAAAACCTACACCTTGCAATCACTATTAAATTAGATATAACTGTAATTTTAATGATGTCATAAAAATCCTAAAACTCTAAACACAGTAATAATTCCGAGTCCATAGATGTGTAGTCATCGACATTAAAATTGTCAACATCTCTAAAGAAAAAATCCCAACATGCTCATAAGAACTAAACAGAGGGATAATTATTGCATAGATATACAAAGCTTTTGGGACTTCAATGAGACAATCATGGACGATAATTCCATAATCATAAACATACTATTTTTGAACGAAGATAAGTAGCACTTAGCACCATACAATGAAAACCTACCATATGAGATCATGACACAAAATGATACTATGATAAAATAAGGCTGTAAAAATCCAACCAACCATTGCATAAAAGGCTAGAACAACAATCTTAAAAAATAATTAAATTCCATCACAGATCTAGGCAAGAATAAGTGAGCACCAAAGAAGGAAAACAAATTCTCTTTGAGAGTCCGAGATACTAATTTGATGCATTTAAAATTTGTTTCAAGAATATCCCCACGAGTCATCCGTGAGATATGTAGTATCGACATATTAATACATCTCTATGAGTGTTCGAATAATGAGCACTAATGTTATAAATGCGAAAGAAAACTACATAGCCTGTAGTTTGCGATTATTTCAACATAGAATGTAAGGGTTACAACGAGAAGAAAGACAATGAATTCCCCATAATTTATTTCTTGTTCAAGTAATATAATAGAAAAAGTAGTTTAAAGAGTTTCTAATTTGCCAATAGTCATGGAAATGTAGCAGAGTATTTTAGGGAATTCTTTGGGTACTGGAGTGTAGAGCTACATTCTTCTTGGAATTAGTGCTTTCGATGCTAAATTCTACAACTCGAGGGAAGACTATCCTAACTCGTATCGAGAGTTCATAGGTGCATTGTTGTAGTCTGCATACTATGATAAAATAAGTCTGTAAAAATCCCACCAACCATTGCATAAAAGGATAGAAGAACAATCTTCAAAATAACTAAATTCCATCACGAACTCAGGAAAGAATAAGCGAGCACCAAAGAAGGAAAAATGAATTCTCTCTAAGAGTCCGAGATACTAATTTGATGCAACCTAATTACAAGTTTGGTTAAGGAGATTCTACTTGTAAATAGAGACTTTCACATTGAATGGGAGACAAAGTAATTAGAGAATCCAGAATAACTATAGAACCAGTTGCCTTGAAGCATTCAAAAGCTCTTTTCAAGAATATCCCCACGAGTCATTCATGAGATATGTAGTAATGACGTTAAAATTGTCAACATCTCTAAAGAGAAATCCCAACATGCTCATAAGAACTATCATGGCCTTGAAGATTAATATATCTCTATGGCCCTTGAATAATGAGCACTACTTTGTTAGAAATACGAAAGAAAACTACATAGCTTGTAGTTTCCAGCTATTTCAGATGCATAATGTAAGGGTTGAAGATTAATACATCTCTATGGCCTTTGAATAATGAGCACTACTATTAGAAATCTGAAAGAAAACTACATAGCCCCGTAGTTTCCAACTATTTCAACGTAGAATGTAAGGGTTACAGACGAGAATAAAGACTACTGGAGATGAATATGTGATCAAGTTTTGGGACATGGACAACACAACCCCTGCCGACAACTATTGATGCTGATGGTGGATTAGTTGTATGGTTTGACATAGTTAGCTTACACTTTTTTTTTATGTGAACTACTTGCATAGCTCAAAAGAAAGAATTTCATGTTAATTTAGCTTTGATTTTTTCCCTATTTTCGAGTACTCTCTCGTCTCCACTTTAACAAGGAAAGGGTCATTATTGGTAGTTTCAACCGACGATAATGGCATCAAAAATTTTAGTCAATGCCGATGGCCATCGATTATTACGCTTATTTGAGAACCGTAACTTTTATGCGACAAGAGTTCCTTCGGGCCTTTGAATAATGAGCACTACTGTTAGAAATTTGAAAGAAAACTACATAGCTCTGTACTTTCCAGCTATTTCAGCACAGAATGTAAGGGTTACGACAAGAAGAAATACTACTCGGTTACATGTAAGGACGCTTTTATTCTCTATTGCAGCAAGGGGCTTTCCCCATGTCTTCATATTACTCCTTGAAAGGTCTTATGGGTATTTCGGATCAAGTTCAGGGAACCTAATAAAATGGATCTTCGAGCTCTAGAAAGTATTGCAAGGCCCGAGACCTCCTAGCAAGGGCTTCTCCCCATCTCTTGCATTGCTCCGGAACTAATTGGCTTTGAAAGACATTATGGGTTATGATAAGTTCGGGCTTTGAAAGATTTTATGGGTTATGATAAATTCAAGGAACTAAATAATGGGCTTTTAAATTTTCGGTAGCGAGAAGAAGAAAGAAATGGCAAGAAGAAAGAAAGTGCAAAAACGATGAAGAAAGAAAGGGCATTACCTGTTCTTATTTGATGAGCCAAGTTGAATTTTCTTTGAGGAAAAGATCGTGTTGTGCATTGCGGTGATTGTGTCGTCCATTCGTTTGTGGAGCTGCAGTGGGAGAAGAATTCGATTCCGGAAGTGAAGAAGAAATTGGAAGGCGGAATTATTTCGAATCGGTTTGTCGTGGAAGTCGAAAAAACAAGATGACAAATTAATTCACCCACTCCTTGGTTGCATTACTCAGACCAGCCACCACATCGTCCCCGTAGAATGTCGCCGTTTAAATATTTGGAGCGATCATGTACATCATGATGCGAGAGATTCATTGTCACGGGAACATTTTCTCGCAACGGTCGGTCGAGGTTTGAAGCTCGCGCACCAAAGGGATTATGCGGGAGACGAAGAGTGGAGGCCGCTGGATAAGAATAAGTGGTTTTTGCCAACGAGATCGTAACGAGTGTCGAGAACAGGTGTCGGTGAGAGATTAAAACTGTCAAGGGAACGAGTGTCGGTCGGACATTAAAAATGTTGACGATCAAAAACTGCATCTCTTTCATAAGAGAAGGCCTATCGGCCTAAATATCATATTTTTAGTAATAATACTATTGATAATATAAAAATTAAAAATTTATAGTTAAAGTTTCCAAAGATATAATTTGTAAAATTTAGAGTAATAAATAATTTTTTGTTATACATTATTATTGTAATATTCATTATATTGTGTCTTAATAAATAAATAAAATTAACTTTAAATTAATAAGGATCTCATGCAATTTATAAACACTACTATACATCTTATAAAAACTTATTCTATGTAAATAAGATATAGTGATTACAAATTTTTAAAATACATCTTATAATTACTCACTTACTATAATTGCAACATGGCATAGAGGTTATTTAACCCTCCTTGGATATTTGACAATGGAACATTATTACATTAAGGTATATTTATTATGGCTATCAATACCGTTTTATTCCACTCGTTATGAGTTATTAACTTGGTATTTACTTTGTAATTCATTTTTAATGTTTTGTGCTTGGAATGGATGTCATCCCATCCGAAGTCTCTCAATATCCATACGGCATGCGTTTTCCAAACGCCCCTCGGTCAAATTTGTAGCGTTAATCCAAATGTAAATAAGACGGTGTAGACCGATGGGGATGCGGTTAGGGTTATACCACTCCCAAACCTCTCTCTGTGGCCCTCATTATGTTATTCTTCCAACTTCGGTGTTGCTACGCATGATGCAATGGTTGACCAATGATCCTACAACCACCTCTTTAGCACGAGCCCCAGTAGATCCTCCGCTCTTAGTAGGTATGCAGCTTGGTCCGTCCGCAAATTAAACTATTTGGTTTGTTGTTTTGTTTCAATTTCCACCCATTTCATTTTCGTTTATACCCTTCTCTGTTTGTTAGGGTAAATGCGAAATGGGGTTTTCTTTGCTAGTGAAATAAGAAGCCATTCCCTCGTCGAGTTTAATAATTTTCTCGTAAAGTTGGATATCCAAAACCCTATGAGGGTTCCTTCTTGTCTTGAGTGGCTACCCTACTACCTCGTGAGCCACTAAGGTGTAAATACAAGTCATTGTGTTCAATTTTGTTTGTTTTTCTTGTAAATTATCAATTGTTACATTTTTTATTTCCTCAAGGCTCACAACATTTCACATGCACCTTGCAGGGGAGTCCTTGCGATACATGGTTCGACTTGCCGCAGGCTCCTTCATCCGGGTATTCACTATGGCTTCAACTCCAGTGTATTTGGCAATATCTTCGTTATGTATTCCGACCATTTTTTGATGTTCTAAGTGGAGATTTTCACCCCTGAAACCGGGGTTCTTGTTAGAGTCTAGAAAGAGAGAGGATTTGATGAGGGCCTTCCTCGTAACCATCGTTGAAACCCTTATCACTTATTAAGTGAAGTGTTGCAACATATTATCTTAGTTTTTTTAGGCTTCTTGTAATATAATATCGCTTTAAGACCTCATGCCGAGGCACAAATTTATACTTGAGTCGTATTGGGATGTAATTACCATATTTATTATTATGAAACTCACGTCTCGTAACAAATATGAATCTCTTTTGACTTGCACTACTTATTATAAATTTCATATAATGGTTAAATTATCTTTTAATTTATGTTATCAGTCTTTAAATTCTCTCTATTATGGAGTTCGGATTTATAGTTCTGTAAAGCATGGATATCTCTATTGAGTTTTGGCAATTTGATCGTTAAACTCGTTAATGCATGCTACGATCGATAACTCAGTGCCTTGGCCATGATATAGTCATTCAAACTATCTGTTCCTATCATTCTAGAAGAATTATTTCTTGATGTTGTCATCTTGACTATTTTAATTTTAGTAAAAAGAATATGAAACAATCGAGAGATATACTTATTGTTGATGACCGGACCATCCTTTCCCGCATAATATATTGCTTGTCTCATTCCGATAGTCCGTGTAGTTTTCTTGTTTTATACTTAATATGGATTGTTCTATTCCGGGGACCCTTCCTATTACCGAGTCCACTTCGCACTGATTTTTGCTAAAACCTCTTTCTCTATGTTCAACAATTCTAACATAATTTAGTTAGTTATAACTTTTACAATGTACACCTAAATCTATGTTCCCACGTACTTCATGTATGCGCAATATAATAAGGGAATTAGGCAACACAAATTATTAATAGAATACAATCACAACTTTAATGATAATTAACAACTACAATCTTCGTTGAAATAAATAATTGCAGTCTTATTAAATCAAGTAGCTACAATTTACTAAAAATGAACAGAGAAAATGAACACAGCTTTGTGTTTCGTGTATATTTCCAAAATAATTTTCTACTCCTAGAAATTCTCACCTCTTGCACGAGAGTTAGTTCTTCTATGCACAATATAAGGTTATACATAGAGAATGAATTTCTATAATCACACAACCTTTTGTTAACTAAATGTAGAACTACTTGCACATGCTATTGTAATTCATTTAATGAAATAAGCTACTCTGGGTATAACTCCTATACCCTTACCTCACAATAAAAGGTTATTTTTTTTGTATTTTCATTCAACGATCATAACCAGGTATTTGTCAATAATAACCTACTCAAAATAAAGAATATAATTGCATTTTCAATCAACAATCACACCCTAGAAAATATATCAATAAATTGTTATAGATGACATATACTTATCTCAATAGTTTTATAGAATAGTCCTGCCTTTCGCCCAAACATATAGAAGGGCGATTACGTCCTCTCTCACTCCCCGAGCTCCTCAACCGAGAAATAGATTGCGCTTTTGGGGTAACAATGAGGTGGCATCAAGACTATTGTCCAGCCCCAAACCTCAAAGTCCGCATTAGAGTTCCACTAGCCCTAACCCAGATTCTGGAATCTATTAGGTAGCATCCTACCTTCTCCCACTCTCATTTTCCCGTAAAAGAACACATAACGTCTTTCTCTCCATGAGATTTTCCTTTTTATCTCATGAGAAAAAGGTAATTGTTTGTTAACTTTTCTAATCGCCCAACCGCTTAGTATCCGGAAGTTCGTTCATTTTCCGGATAGTATTTTCTAGTAAATTGCCTCGCTATCCATAACCAATTTTTTAAAGAAAATAAAATCAATTTTTTTTTAAAAATATAATATTAAATTCCTACATGTTCGTTGAATTATCGTAGTGAAAGTAAATTAACTATTTACTTTTCACTAGGGGGTGTTACATCTTCTTCCCCTTGAGTGAAACACCATCCTCGGTGTTTCCTAAATTGAACACAAGGTCGGAATATGCTTACGCATAAAATATTTATTTCAATTCTCATGGGTAGTTCATCCCAACCGAAGTACCTTTGCTGCACTTAATGTAGTAACTCGCTTGCTTTATGTAACAAAATTTCCTCTAAGTGAGAATACTCGTAGGCTCGATTATGGTCCTCCGTTCCAGCCTTGACCTACATTCACCATCCTTGTGGTTATTAATTCCTCATCAATACTTATATAAATAAAATCATTAACATACCTCATAACCCAACAAGGGTAATTTTCACTCAATTTAATTTGGTAACATCATTATCACCGAATCATTATAAATTCTTTTATTTACCGAATAATTTTATAGATCAATAATTATTTACCCAATTATTTCATTAATCAATGAAGACCACTCATCATGGTATCAAATTTATTTACACTTCTTGTTAATCAATAATAAGGATACATAGTTCAAACATTTTTTCTCTCGTGAGAGATCGTACTTAGTTAGCACTATTGTACCCTTATCCCTTATTCACCTATTTATGCATACTTTTTTTACAATAGTAAAGTTTAGGATGGATTATTTTCCTTGCCACTAGTATAATTATGTCTACTTACCCAAGTGGCTTAATTATGCTCATATTATATTTTTCCCCCTTCTATCTAGCAATTAAGTTATTTGGAATCCATTGCAACACGAAGTCCATTCGCATCCTACTTTTCATTTTTGGCTCCTCTCTTTGTCACATTACAAGTAATGGATAAATGTTTTATATTCGTGTATTTATTATCACACTTATATCGGTTCTTTAGCACATTACTCACTTTAGTGGGTCAGTGGGTTACCAAAGTAATCCGACTCTATTTGAAATACACCAATACTACAATCGAAATGTCGTTTACACGATTTATTGAGAGTTCCACATCACTCGTCTATTAACTCATCTTATAATATTGAAACATCATGTCTCAAAATTCATACATATTCCACAACCCAATTTAAACATCATGAAATCTACAAGTTCATGAATATACATTTTACCTTCAAATTCAACTCACCGGATGCAACATGAGAAAAATTGTCACTATGATAATATCCAGTGATTCGAGAATAAGTATATTGATATATCCGTAATAGTGGAAATATATCGAGGATGCATCCCTCAAATATTATCAAGGAACTCAAATCCAACTTTATTCCTTTTCCTAGTATTCTATTAGGATGGAACTAATTTTTAGAATCATTTTGGATGCTTCCTAAAAAAAACTACAATAAATTAGTAAGCTATGCACATGGACAAAGCCTATGGGTAGTGTGACAAATAGACTAACGTTTTCTATACGTGCATGCCCCGGGACGTTGAACAAAAGCCCATAGAAAAAAAAATTATATACATCAACAAGGACACCATTCCGTATGGAAATATCCATGCCCGCAAAATCATATGTCTTTGGGCATTATCGATCACTTCTAGTGATTGATATGACCCTATGTTAGCTTTGCATGGTCCTTTACAATTCATATGTTTCTGTAGAACTCCACGCTTATTTAGTGCCAAGGACCTCGTTAGTTACACAAGATTGTCTCTTGGAATTGCAAGCCATGGTGCAAGATTGACCTTGCCTTCCTCTTATGATGGAAAAAATCTAAAATATTCCTTTAGATTCTCGAGCCATGCCAATTAATCTAAATACAAACAAGAAAATAATTATCATCTAATCGATATTTTCCTACAAGGATACAACCAATGACATAACTTATCATACCGAACATAAGTCATCATTTTCTTTATGCATGCAATGCCATCAAACCATTTCATTGTGTAGTCAAAAACTTTATCCACCCGGAGAGTGAACTCTCTCTCTTGTTCATTTGCTCATTCATTGAAACCTAGAATGTACATTCTTGTTTTTTCCAACAAGACCTTAAAAGATCAAAATATTTATGCTTTCTCAGGATAACAATAAAGATACGAGATATCAAGGATCATCATCCTTGGTCTTGGATATAATTGGTTACCATTAACCATTTTCATTAGTCTCCCGAGGTTTCCTTGCACATTAAAAATTCTATTATTTGAAGTACATCCATCAATCATCAATGTCCAATTTCGAGTGCATACTTCACACTTCTAATGATGTTGGTTTTGAATTCAAAGAAGGTCATAGTGTGCAAACAAGTCTTCCCAAGCCTCATGTCAAGAATGTGTGAAAAGTGTATTATTCAAAGTATATCCATACATATTTTATTTATCCAAATAACTAAATAAATTTATTCCAACTTCTTAGAATATTATTTGTAATACAAGCACTTGCTCAAAAGAATTATCCACAAGGTAATAATGCCAACATAGACTTCCGATGGAAATTGTTTTACTTCCACACAAAGGTTTATTCGTCTCCCAATCCATGTCAACCTACATAATCAAACCTACTCAATAATAATAATTTGGGTATTCTTGTGTTCCAAAACTCAATTTTCCCACGGAGTACAAACAGCTTCATTTCTCTACAATCGTTCTTATCCATGGAAGAGGAAAGTGTTAGACTTTAGTTCTACCCATAATAAAGGTATTCAAACCAAAATATGGTATGGAATTTGTAAAAATAATAATTCATACAAACAAGGATGCCAACAGTAAGAATTTCCATCTTAAAACCAAGAAAGAAATAAAAAATATTCCCATGGGTTCAATACTAAGTTCACGGTGTATCCATTGTGAGTTTTTTTTTAATTATTCCATACAAATCATGTGTGGCTTTCCCATACAATGATTTGTATAATGAGAGGATAAGAATATTCAAAATTTAACATAGAAATTAGTTTCATGCCCTAGAGAGTCATTTTAATTCATCCTTTTGATAATTTCCTACTCAAATTTGGTCGGTAAAATAAAATGCAAGATACACAAGCCAAACCAAAGGGATGCATCTATGCCCGAATAATTTTACCAATAGGTTGGATGATTCAAACAATTTGTTCTAGTACTATGAATGCAAAGCTGCATTGGATGTTGAATCTACACCGAACATTGGGGCTCTCAATCACCGTCTATCCAAGAAGTCATTATAATGAAGTATGTCATCTATTTAAGAAATTCCTTGATAGTAATTGAAAATATGTGAAACAGACATATTTTATTATACATCAAACTCATTAATTGCTCATTATTTAAAATAAAATGACCAATACCGCTAGAAATACCAATAATGAGTAGAGAAAAAATTAAATTTCATTGCAACCTAAGTATTGCAAAATGTTGCTAGAAATACCAACAATGAGTAGAGAAAAATTTAAATGTCATTGCAACCCTAAGTATTGCAAACTCGATTAGAAAAATGTCATAGTTCTCGTACCTCTAGGTTACGATCCCATGACTCAACTTCAAAGAAACATTGTCATAGATCTCAAATAGTTTATTGTACTCGTAATACATACTTTGGGAAGTCATAGTAATATCCATGCCTATAAGCATCATGCACATAGTTGTAGCCGATAGAATTTTTTATTCTCAAGGATTGGTGCAAGATTCTTGAGACAATATAAGCTAGCATACTAGTATTTTGAAGGAATAATTTTGGCTATCTTTTTGTAATGTAATGTACATATAAATAATTTCTAGACACAAGTTCATGAGAAAGTAGAGCAAATGCAAAGTCAAAATAAATCAAGTTAACAATACACTAATAATTCCCAAGGAATTTTTCTATTCAACTCTTCTCATGTTATTCACCTTGTCCTCGGATACGTGGGCTCCATATTTCCGTAACAAAAGGGACTCGGGTATATGACGTCAAATAATAATTATTCTAATCATCCTTAACTTCTCAAGGAGATCTAATATGAGACATACTAACGGTTCTTTTAACATACCCACCGGGCAACACACTAATTACTAATCACAATTTTATTACCAACTAAATAAAATGTGTTAATAATTAAATCTTCCACACAATTGTTGGTTCACCTAGGCACCTAACATTTCACCTCTTATAGATTAGGGCATGCCAACAAAGTAACTCCATTAACGAAATTCATTCTTGTTTACTTGTGGAAAATTTCTTCTAGAGAGCCTTATTCACTCTGTGAGAGGATTTCCTAATTGTAGCCGTGATCATAAGCCCTAGTGCTTTGAATCCTTCGACTTTGATACCACTTGTAACATCCATCATATTGTATCTCAATAAATAAAAAAAATTAACTGTAAATTAACAAGGATCTCATGAAACTTATAAACACTACCACACATCTTATAAAAACTCATTCTATGTAAATTAGACATCGTGATTACGTATTTTTAAAACGCATATTATAATTACTCACTTACCATTTGCAACATGGCATATAAATTATTTAACCCTCCTTGGGTATTTGACAGTTAGCAACATTATTACATTATGGTATATTTATTATGGCTCTCAATACCATTTATTCCATTATGTTATGAATTATCAACTTGGTACCTCTTTCGTAATTCATTTTTTAATTTTTTTGTGCTCGTAATGGATTGCACCCCATCCAAAGTCTCTCGATATCCATATGGCATGTGTTTTCCAAATGCCACCCGGTAAAATATGCAGTGTTAATCCAAATGTAAATTAGACGATGTAGACCGACGAGGGAGGCGGTTAGGGTTATATCGCTCCCGAACCCTCTCTGCGACCCTCATTCTGCTATTCTTCAAACTTCGGCATTGTTGTACATGACACAATTGTTCACCAATGCTCTCGCAACCACCTATTTTTGCACGAGCCCGCGTAGATCCTCCGCTCTTGGCGGGGAATGCAACGTGCTCTATCCACAAATTAAATTGTTTGGTTTTTTTTTGTGTTTCAATTTACACCCATTTCCTTTTCGTTTATACTCCTTATTTGTTTGTTAGGGTAAATGCATATGGGGTTTACTTTGTCGGTGGAATTCGATGCCATTCCTTGTCCTGGTTTAATTATTTTCTCATAAAGTTGGATATCCAAAACCCCTATGAGGGTTCCTTCTTGTCTTGAGTGGCTACCCTACGCCTCGGCGAGCTGCTACAAGTAAATCCACGTCATTATGTTCATTTTTTGTTTGTTTTTATTGTAAATTCTCAATTGGTAAGTTTTTTTATTTCCTTGAGGCTCACGACATTTCACATGCACCTTGTAGGAGTCCTTGTGATCCATGGTTCAACTCAGCTACGGGCTCCCTTCATCCGGGTATTCACTATGGCTTCAACTCCGTGTATTTGGCAATATCTTCATTATGTATTCGACCATTTTTTTAAGTTCTTAGTGGAGATTTTCACCCCCCGAAATTGGGGTTCTCGTTAGATTCTAGAAACAAAAAGGGTTTGATGAGGGCCTTCCTTGCAACCATCGTTGAAACCCTTGTCACTTATTAAGTGAAGTATTGCAAGCATATTATCTTAGCTTTTTTAGGCTTCTTGTAATATAATATCACTTAAGAACTCATGTCGAGGCACAACTTTATACTTGAGTCGTATTGGGATGTAATTACCATATTTATTATTATGAACTCGGGTATGTAGCAAATATGAATCTCTTTTTACTCGCACTACTTATTATAAATTTCATATAATGGTTAATTTATATTTTAATTTTTGTTATCGTCTTTAAATTCTCTCTATTATGGAGTTCGGATTTATAGTTACATCGACATGGATATCTCTATTGAGTTTTGGAAATTTGTTGGTTAAACTCGTTAATGCATGCTACAGACTGATAACTCGGTATTGGCCATGATATAGTCATTCAGACTCTATCGTTCCTATCATCGTAGAGGAATTATTTCTTGATGTTGTCATCTTGAATATTTTAAGTTTTGTAAAAATAATATGAAATAGTCAAGAGATATAATTATTATAGATGACCGGACCACCCTTTCGCATAATATATTTCTTGTCTCATTCCCATAGTCTCGTGTAGTTTTCTTGTTTTATACTTAAGATGGACTGTTCTATTCTGGGACCCTTCCCGGATTATACTAACCATCTATTATGAGTCCACTACAACACCGATTTTGCTAAAACCTCTTTCTCTTTTTTTCAACAATTCTAACATAATTTAGTTAGTTGTAAATTTTACAATGTACATCTAAATCTATGCTCCCATAGACTTCATGTATGCGCAATATAATAAGGGAATTAGGCGAGCACAAACCCTTAACAGAAATACAAACACAACTTTAATGATAATTAAACAAACTACATTCTTTATTGAAATAAATAATTGCAGTCTTATTAAATCAAGTAGCTACAATTCACCGAAAATGAACAGAAAAAATGAACACGCTTGTGTTTACGTGTATATTTCCAAATAAATTTCTTCTCCCATAAAATGCTCACCTTTGCACAGAAAGTTAGTTCTTCTATGCACAATATACGGTTATACATAGACAATGAATTTCTATAGTCACACAGTCTTTTCTTAATCGAATGTATAAATACTTTGCACATGCTATTGTAATTCATTAAATGAAATAAGCTACTCACGGGTATAACTCCTATACCCTTACCATGCAATAAAAGGTTATTTTTTGTATTTTCATTCAATGATCATAACCAGTATCTATCAATAATAACCTCGCTGAAAATAAAGAATATACTTGTATTTTCATTCAACAATCACACCCGTAAAATCTATCAATAAAGCTCGTTATAGATGACGTGATACTTATCTCAATAGTTTTATAGACAAGGCTTGTCCACCCAACCATAGAGAAGGATGATTACGTCCTCTCCTCACCCCTCGAGCTCCTCCACCGAGCAATAGATTGCAGTTTGGGGTAACAAAAGAGGTGGCATCAAGACTATTTCCTAGCCCAAACCTCAGAGTCTACATTAGAGTTCCACTGGCCCACGACCAGACTCTAGAATATATTAGGTAGCGTTTGACCTTCTCTCGACTGTTCTTTTCCCGGAAATAACACAAAACATCTCTCTCTCCATGAGATTTTCCTTTTATCTCACGAGAAAAAGGGTAATTGTTTGTTAACTGTTCTAACCGCCTAATCGCTAGGTATCCGGAAGTTTGTTCATTTTCCGGATAGTCTTGTATGGTAAATTGCATCGCTAGCCATAACCAATTTTTTAAAGAATTTAAAATCAACATAATTTTAAATATTAAACTCCTATAGTTCGTTGAATTAATGTAGTGAAAGTAAATTAACTATTTACTTTTCACTAGGGGTGCTACAATTATCTAATATATTATTTTGTGGGTGAAAGGGAATACATGAAGTTATAAATCATGGTATATTTTAATGTTAGGGTTAAACAAGGATGATTACATATCTACAAAAGTTATACATATTTTATCCACTTCAAATTTTAATTTGTAAATTTTTTTTTCATGAAAACACATGTTTTTAATCATCGGACCCACTCAAGTATATAGGTGTATTTTTTTCCCAAAAAAATAAATAAATGTTTTTTTTCCCGAACCAGACCGTGGCATGACCGGCAATATCGCACAAAGCGCATTGGATAGCGGGGATTTCGCGGTCGCGGAGAGGTAGGGGTTGTCGGGGCGGCTTTAGTCCCGCGATTGGTTGCCCACTTACGAGCTTTGCCTTTTTTCCCCGTGGGTCGGCACCACGAGGCGGGTGGTCCTAGGGGAGGTGCGGGGGGCCCGGAGGAAGCGAGGGGGACCGGCTGAACCGGTGTCAAAGCAAGGTAGGGTTTGGGGTGACCGAGTGGGGGTGGCGGGCTGGAGGATCAAGGTACCGGGGACCGGCATGCCTAAGGTCGGGTTAGGGAGAGAGAGGGTGGCCATGACGGGGGGATAGAATATACTCCGGAGGGGGAGCCAGGAAAGGTATACGCCCACGTGGTAATGACCGGGAGGGATGGCTCCGAGATGGGTAAGGCACCGGGGGAACCGATCCGAGGAGGATAAAGGGGGTTCGGGGATACCGGTTGTAGGGGGGAGGGCTAGAAAGGGAGGAGGTCCGCATCGGGTCGAGATGAATGGCTAGGAGCGGGTTGTGGAGGGTGAGGGGAGGTTGTCGACTAGCCGAAGCCGGCCGCTTAAGGGCGGCCCGAGACGATTGCATCATGCAAACATTCGATCGAGTCGGGGTCGAGAGATAGGAGGAGGGGGGAGACAAGGAAAAGTTCCAAGCAAGGAGGAATCCTTGTAAACGCGGGGAGACAATGGTTAAGGAATCGATGGTTTGCTTGTTGGCTACGTGAAGAGATGGTCGTCTCGGGTGAGGTCCGAGATTTTGGCTCATGATATGTCAGTGGTCAATGGTGACTATCTTTCCATTATGGGGGGAAAGACATCTTGTGAAAAACCGCGGATGGGACAGAGAGACATAGCATAGGTGTAGCTTCGCCCCAATAGAATGTTGTAGTCTAGCGGGGCGTCTATGACTTCGACGTCAACGCATACAATCTTACGGCGAGGGTGATAGGGCGATTCTGAAACAGAGCCAATGGGGCTGGGAGGCATGAATGTCCCACGCTCGAAGGGTGATCGTGGAAGGGGCAGCTCGGGGGATCCAAGTTGCTTCCAAACCGAAGCGGACATCACGCGTGTGGATGCCCCTCATCAATTATACACAGGGAAACGATGGCGTTCGGATTTTGGTCAGGATTTGGAAGGCGACGGAAGGAGGAAGGGGAGGATGGTCCAATTGAGTGGCGTCGAAAACAATCATTTGGTCATCGGCGGGATCTGACGGCACCCACGGCATATAGGTAGAGCCTTCTTTTGGGAAGGGCTGACTGAGGAGTTCCGGTGTGGAAATGGCGGCGGAGATTGTGCCAAATCATCTACTATGCTATACGAATGAGCGGCTCGGCCAAAGCGAGCGTTTCGACATAATGGGCCCTTAGGAATCTTGGTATGAACCTCAACTTTGGGTTGAGGGATATGTAAGGGGCCATTGGATGTCGAAAGAGGCTCGTGGGGCCTCGAAGGAGGAGGCTCGAGGGCGGTGAGCGAGAGGGAGGCTTGGGAGTACTTTGGTGAGGCCAGAGTTTGAAGGTGAAGGTCGACGGTGGAGGATGGATCGGAGTTCATCATGAGGATCTCGGTAATCGGACGAACAGAAAATGGAAGGTGCGAGTGGAGACCCGCCCGTCGGGTGGTTGGGTAGCTACGAATCCTTGCTCGAGGGAAAGGATCGTTAAGCACATTTGGTTGAGTAGAGGCCACATTAGGGGGAGCATGAGGGGAGGGCATGTTGCCCGCGTAATGTGTGAGACTCCATCCGCCGCATCTGTGGTAAGAGGTGACAATCGTGGGTGTAATGGTAGCAAACACCGCAACACGAACAAGGCTTGTTAGTACGAAGAGGCCCATCGGCCTAGGCGATGAGTGTACCCGTTGCCGAGTTAGCAGTGTTAGGGTCAACACCTGCGAGGATTAGGTCCACGAGTGCAGGGGGCGGATTGATTTGGATTGCCTCTTGCCTTCTTTGAGAAGAAGGGGGATTAGTCGCACCTCGTTGTGCAAATACTTGCCACGAAGGGGTTATGAAGTCTGTCGTGCGTTGATGAGGCAAGGGATGTGGAAGCGCATATGCTTGGAGGAGTAGCATACTAGGGCTGAGATAAGGGTAATGGTTAGGTTGGGTAGCATTGAGGTAAGGAGGAGGTTGGGCAACGGAGGAGGCATGCCGGTATCCTGGATACATGCTAGAAAGGGGGAAGAGTGCTAGAGGTGATGGCCCCTCCGGGGAGGGGAGACCATAGCCCATAGGAGGTTGAGCATACGGATGGGAAAAGGGCTCAACGATACCGTGGCGGCGATGAGATGCCCGAGGGCGTTAGCGCCACCGGGCCTGGGGAAAGTCGGAAGGACGGTATAAACATAACCCGGATGAGGCGTGATCAGGTCATATTTCAAGGCTATTTGGAGGTTGGCTTCTTTCGCGTTTGAGGGAAATGGGAGGCGACATCTTTGCCAATGGGAGCTAAGAGAGAGCGAAAGAACCGAGTCCATATAGATCCGATCTTCGAGGGGGGAGCTCAACATAAGGGCTGCGTCTTCGTCACCATTCCCGAACATGGGTAGAAAGGCGGGTCGAAGATGTTTGCTACGAAGGAAGTCAAGAGCTCCGTGCGGTATCGTATCGGAGAGGGAGTCGGAAGTAAGATAGAAAGGCTTGGGCAATGGTCGCCAAAGGTGGTATGGGAAGCGATGGCTTGGTCGACATACCATTTAGAAGCTTCGGCCGTGTAGCGTGCGTTGGAACAAACGAAGACGGATGGAGTCACTCGGTAATGGAATTGGAGGAACACCACATGTGGAAAGATCGGACATGATTGGTTGGATTTTCTCCAACAAGGCTCTCGAACTTAGGGATGTCGGAGGGAGCTTGGTTGGCATAGCAGGCCAACCAACATCGTGGCGAATAGGTCATTGATCAAGCGATTGAAATCGGGGAGGTCGGGGCACCGCAATGTACTGGCCGACAAGGGGTATGGCCGAGGTAGTTCCGTGGCGGTTCCGCTAGTAGTAGGTCGACACGAGGGCCTCGGAGGACTACTGGCGTTAGGCCCGGGACCGGACATGGTAAAGGTGACGGGGGAGAACAAGGAGGAGAAGGAGAGCCCGATGAATCGGCGGAGGTCGAAGTGCGGACTCGAGAGGAGCGGCCTCGACGACGGCGGGTCGGAGCGGGGTCGATTGGCCCGGAAGCGAGGGTGAAGGCCAAGAAGTCTCCGCAGGAGAGGCACCTTGGGGAGCGCGATGATGACATGAAGAAGGAAACCAACGAGACGAGAAAGGGACAGAATCAAGTGAGGTCAAGGGCGGAAAAGGTGCGATGACAATTGATTTTAGAGTCTTTGCGGCGGTGTTAACCGGGCGCTCTTTCACTTAGGGTCGGTGTGTGGCGTGCGTTAATTTTAATTTTTTAAACCCTTTCCGTTTTTGAGACGAGAAAAAAAGTGTCTTGCGTAAACTGAAAATAAATCACAGAGAACAGGTATATAATGTAAATAACGAGAAAATTAATAGCTACTTTTGCATCGATCTAACCCCTGCAAGACGGGTCTCTCAAAACTAATCTAAAAAAAGGGGAAAAAAATCTAGGCAGAACACACGGAAAAAGAGGCCAATAAATCTAAGGTCAAAAGGGACGAGGATCTAAAGGATAAAAGGCTGCTGAAAAGAGGTGCATATCACGGCCAAGAGAGCAGAGGCAAGGTGGGCTGGAAAAAGGGAGGAAATCAGCAAAAAGCGGAAAGGATAGGAAGGAGGTCCTAAAGAGAGGTCAAACAAAACGACAAGAGGTGATTTGAAAGGAAGAAAGGCCGATTTAAAAAGGATGCGAACGTGGAGGTATCGGATCCGGGAAAAGAGGAGGATTGAAACTACGAAAAAATACACGCACAGGCCGGCTAAAAACTCTTCCACCAAAAAGTGGAGGGTACCCCCAAAGCCCTAGGGGACTAGGTTCCCACTTAGGTGAGCAGACAGCAGAACGAGGTCGAAACGAGCAGAGACGTGAGAGGGAGCCGGAAAACCTCGACGAGCTTTCGGGAAAAACCCCGGAAAAAGTGCGGAAAAACAACAGAAAAATCGGGACGAGGTAGCGAGGTTCGACTCGTCGATGGGAGTTGCTGAGCGGCGAAGTGCAACCCGGAGGTACTCAGTCATGATTTTTGGGCTGAAAAAGTGCGGGACTCGCTCGGTTGTCTTAGCGCGATTTTCGGAAAAGTTGTCGTCCCCGATTTGCGGTGATGTCGATCACCGCAAAATAGGGCCGAAACACGCGGAAGTTAAAATTTTTAATGTTTTAGGGTTTTACGTGAGAAAAACAACATAAAAAGAGGAAAAAATAAACGGCCTGAAAAAGAAACCCTAGGATCTAAAGTAGCTAGATATGCGGGGAATATGAAAAATGTGACGGTCGTAATTTAAACCGTGTGAGAGTCGCCATTTGTTAGTATGAATCCTTTGTCGAAGTGTACGAAAAAAGGACCACTTTAGCTATGCATAAATAATAGCCCTAACAACAAAAGTGGCTACCAATATCTTCAGATCTGCGGTTAGTTGAACAAGAAAAGAGCTGCAAAAACCAGATCTATGCATGAAAAGACATTAAGCGGTAAAAACAAGGGTTTGCTCCATATACCAATAGACAAGACAAGAACAATTTTTGAAAGAATTTTTGTATTAATTGGGCACCTGGGAGGAAAACAAGAAGGCGTATCCAATTCTCCTCAATGGGATGGGTTCTTGGAAGTCCTCAGCACTTCAGATCTAAGATTTATCTCTCTTGTTGATGTAGAAAACCCAATGCAAAGAAAGGAGCTCAATGGGAGCTCACACAACAAATGATGGAAAAGTGTGACCAAGTGTATAGATCCAGAGTGATCTAATAGGCAACAAAAGGTGAAGAATGGTAGGAAAAACCCTCCTATTTATAACAAAATATTGGGTCATTCTAGATGTTGGTGCATGATTAAAATAATGTTAACCAAATCTAGATCCACCTTTTATGGAATATTTTATTATATTTGTTGGAGGGAAAAAGTATTTGACTTGGGTCAAATCCCTTTATTTGTCAATAATAAATAAATAAATGATTTATTTATCTTTTTAAGGAAGTGGTTGAAGAATAATCAAATAAATAATGATTTATTTAATTATTTGTGGGTGATTTGGTCATATTTAACAAGGAATATTATCTAAATAAGATTTAAATAATTATTCCTAGAAAATAATAAGATAAATAAAGGTTTATCTAATTAATTTATTTGTTTTAGGTTAAACATGACTGGGAATAATAATTAAATTATGGTTTAATTAATTATTCCATGAGGAAAATCAAACAAATATAGGTTTGTTTAATATTTCCTTTTGGGGTTTCCTGTTTAGACCATAAACAACCTAATAAATGTGGTTTATTAAGTTATTTAGCATAGTGAAGGCAATTTTACTGAGGGTAAAATTGGTCTTACATGGTGTACTTGGGTCCATCTAAAGATGATAGGTTAGATGACCAAAAAATGGTGTAACAGATTGCCCCCCAGCGTGTGAGTGTCAGGAGCAAATCGTATGACCGAAGTACATTGTAAGAACTTGATCACTAGACAACAAAAGGGAAGTCAGGGAGAGAAAGGTGAGGTAGATAGTGTGCTGAAGGACTAGACCCTGAGGAGACGAGACTCGCAGGTGCAACAAGTCTCTTTTTATGAGAGGGTACCTGTGCTGAAGGCGGCGGGGGAGGCATACCTATGCCCGCCGAGACAAAGTACAAAAGAATAGTGTGTCCAGTAAACAAGGGACCAAACCATAAAGTACAGCTGGCATAATCATGAGCCAGATAAAAATACAATGAGGAATCCCACATACATGTTGTGCCTGGGATAACAGCCAGGACTTGTACAATAATATCTAAGTACATGAGATACAAATACAACCCAAATGCCCCCTGTAAATGGGGAAGGGCTCACAAAATCTGACTGATACATGCAAGTCAAAGAGGCGCCGCAAGTGGCTAAGGCCAACATCATCAAATATCTGGAGCTGCATCGAAGGCTGCAAGGAGGAGGTCATCCGGGCATGTGGGGGGCTACCTGCAGGGCCACCCCCTCATGAGGGTTGAGACATCTCACACACACCCGGGAATCATCAAGAGTTGCTGCTGTATCACTGAACCATCAAGTATACGGATCTCGGTCATGCTGAAAGGAGCTGGAGTGGAGAAACAATCAAGTCAAAGGGAAATGAGAGATCCCTTTGCCTGATCCGAGGCACCGAACAAGAGTGGAATCTGGAACCAAGGTACACCGCCCTCTAGACCTGGCTTCTGGAATGAATGAGCTGATGTTGACAGAAGGAGGTCTGCCATAGGTGAGGCAATGAGATATCCTCAACTAAGGCACGAGAGAAAATAGTAGAGCGACGGACAGACTGACACTAATGATGATAGTGAAGTGGAAAGGACTGAGTAGCGAATGGACGAATTCCCTTGTTAGAGCATAAAGGGCATGAATGACATGGCAGCGACTGACACAATATCATAAGGGATAGGGGACAGTGGGACTGAAGGTCATAAGATGCGACACAAGAGAGAGACCAAGCAATGAAGGATGGAGGGCTATAGCGGGGTACAAAGGGACTCGGGATAGACACCATGAATGCAATGATGACTCAACTTGGATGCTCTAAACAAGGGCGACGCGATAGTGCTGCCACACAGTAAAGGCCCAATGGGGGACCATGAAAACATGAGTACAAGGTGGGAACTCATGACGAAAATCGACACGAACATGGACAAGTATGGAGGCGAAGTGGTGCCCCAAGTACAAGTGTTGTAAGTGAGGAAATTCGATTTAAAGGGGAGGTGAAGTGACCCTTCTTGGACAAAATGGGTCCGGGTGAAGTAGCAAATCACAAAAATGAAAAAATATGCTGGCTATCTAAAAGAAAATAAAACATGCATTTCATAAGGGAAATGCTAAGGGTAATATTTCTTAAGATAGAGTGCATTGCGAGGATTAGGAAGGGGGTGGCCTTCGAAATCCTCTAAGAGGTATGCCCCCTTACCGAGATCCTTACTAATGATGTAAGGGCCTAGCCATAATGAGTCAAAATTCCCATGACCAAGGACATCATGGGCCTGGTCATATACTAGAACAAGGTCGCCTTCGTGAAAAGTGCGAGGCTCGACTTTTCGGTCATACTGAGCTTTGGTGCACTTCTTGGCCGCTTCCATGGTTTGCAAGGCAACACGGCGGTCTTCGGAAGCGCGCTCAAGCATGATAAGTCGTTGTTCTAGAGGTTGGGTGTCAGGGAGAAGTTCAACGGCCAGATGTAGGGAAGGAATTTCACACTCGATCGGTAAGACTGCCTCCTCTCCAAAAACTAGGTGGAAAGGAGTAAACCCGGTGGCGGTTTTAACAGAAGTTCGATAGGCCCACAAAGTAGGGAAGAGCATGAGATGCCAGTTGGTTTTGTGCTTATTCACCATTCGTTGAAGCATAGTCTTGAGGATTTTGTTGACTGCTTCAACTTGGCCATTACCTTGGGGGTAATAGGAGGAGGAATATTGGTGCTCAAAACCCAACAGTGAGGATAGCTCACGCCATATCTCATCTTCAAAATGTCTGCCATGGTCGGAGACCAGTTGTTTGGGAACCCCGAATCGAGCTATAACGTGGTTAAAGAAAAAGAGGGCCGCGGTAGCTGCCGTGTTGTTGAATGTTGGCATGGCCTCGGCCCATTTGGTGAAATAGTCGACCGCCACGATGATATACTTGTGGCTACCAGAGGATGGCGGGCGACACTCCATAAAGTCGATGGCCCATTTGCAGAAGGGACCAATGGAGACGATCGGATGGAGGGGAGCTGGTGGAGCTCTCGCCTTAGGGACGAAATGTTGGCAATTGGGACAGTGTTTGACTGCCTCGATGCAATCACTGAAGAGGGAAGGCCAAAAATACCCGGCGCGCATTATTTTTTGGGCAGTAGCAAGACCGGAGAGGTGGCCACCGCAAGCGCCGCTATGGCAGGCATTAAGGACCTGTTCAGCTTCAGCGTGTGTGAGGCAACGACGAAGGACGGTGTCAACCCCACGACGATATAGGTCGTCACCGATAAGGAGGTATCGGGGGGCTTGGTGTCGGATGCGTCGGCGAGCCTCACGATCAAGGTGAAGGGCGAAATTTTGGGTTCGCAAGTAAGTAAGAATGTCGCCATACCATGGGTCGTCGGCAGTAATGGCAAATAAGTGTTCATCAGGAAAATCATCATTAACTGGGGGGTCTTGCGCTCCGGTAGGTAATTCAGAAATGAGCTCAGCGAGGGCTAAGCCTTTCTTACTCTTTGGTGTGACAAATTCGAGGTCGAATTCTTGAAGAATAACGACCCAACGGGCATATTTCCCAGTGAGGATACGACGACTCAAGAGGAAAGCCATGGGGTTGGAATTAGTCACAACCTTGGTGGAGCGCATGAGGATATAATGACGAAGTTTTTGGACTGAGAACACGACAGCCAGCGCTAATTTTTCTTCATATGAGTAGGAAACAGGAGGCCCTACAAGGTTCTTACTGACGTAGTAAATCACATGCTCAATACCATTGTCATCTTCCTGGATAAGGACTCCAGCGACCGAATAGGTGGAAGCGGAGATATACAGGATGAAGTCCCGATCAAAGTCGGGAGGGCGGATCAAGGGAGCGGATGTGAGAGCCTGCTTGAGGGCATCGAAAGACTCATGAGCATAGGTATCCCAAACAAATGGGATATTGGATTGGAGGAGTCTAAGGAACCCATGTGCGGTGGTGGCATAGTCAGGGACGAACTGACGAAGAAAATTAGCTTTGCCTTGGAGACTTTGGAGCTGGCGTAGGGTACGTGGAATGGGAAGTTCAAGAATGGCTTGAACTTTCAAAGGGTCAAGAGTGATACCATCCTTAGACACTATGAAGCCTAAGAGATGGCCGGCGGGAACGCAAAAGACACATTTCAACGGGTTAAGGCGGATATTATACTTGCGACATCGGAGAAAAATGGTACGCAGATCATGTAGGTGCTACGCCCGATGCTTAGAACACGCAGTGAGGTCGTCTAAATAAGCAAGGATAATATGAGCTAAGTCATGGAAACAATAAGACATGGCCCATTGAAAAGTGGCGCCGGCGTTTTTAAGGCCGAAAGGCATGACCCGGTAAGAAAAAGTTCCCCACGGACTAATGAACACGGTTTTTAGTTGATCAGCAGGACGGATAACAATTTGGTTGTATCCGGAGAAACCATCCATAAAGGATAGAACCTCATGCCCCGCACACTCGTCAATGATTTGGTCAATGAACGGTGTGGGGAAGTTGTCTTTGGGACAAGCTTGGTTCAAGTCGCGAAAGTCCGTGCAGACACGGATGGTGCCTTGTTTCTTGAGAACAGGAACTGGGTTGGATACCCAAGTGGTGTATTCAATGGGGTAAATGAAACCAGCCTGCTTGAGCTTATCGATTTCGGCTTTGATAGCGTCACGTCTGGAAGGATGAATGGGTCTCAACTTTTGGCGGACCAGTTTGGCATCAGGCCATGTGTCGATATGGTGTTCGACAATGGCAGGATCAAGTCCGGGCATTTCAAAATAGGACCAGGTGAAAATATCGCGGAATTCTTTGAAAAGCTTGGTGTAAGCTTCGATTTCTTCCGGGGTGCATTGGGCGCCCAAGGTGATATATTCTTCGATTCCTGGTTTGACTGAAATGTCAATTTTGATGGTAGGAGAGATATTGGCCATGCTTCCTTCTTCGAAAGCATCAGGTGCAGGGATGGGATTTTTGAACCAATCGACTACATTGGGAATGAAGTCTTTGGTTTCCACAACAAATTGGTCGTGGGACTGCTGTGGGAGGAAGTATGCACGATGGTGCATATCGTCCCATGGAAAGTCAGGGTTGGTCATGGCTTCCATAATGTCTTCATCGGACTGGAAGATGGGAAGACTGGAGGAAGAAAGGTCACCCGAGGAGGTAGTGATGTGTGACGGGTCATCAGGAGGAGAAGGGCTCAGATGCGCAATATCAACAGATCCAAGGTCGGCTGAGGAGGAACCGAGAGTATCTGCAGGTTGAAGGGTAGGTGAACTATCTCGCAAGGATGATGACAGGTACAAAATGGTGGTTGACGGCTCTGTTG
The DNA here is from genome assembly GCA_034641835.2 of Pinus albicaulis. Taxonomy (NCBI): domain Eukaryota; kingdom Viridiplantae; phylum Streptophyta; class Pinopsida; order Pinales; family Pinaceae; genus Pinus; species Pinus albicaulis. The sequence goes on from JAXQQM020066349.1 coordinate 63,232, forward strand.
GTTCGATAGCGGGAGGAGGAATGTGAATGGGAGTAGGAAGATCCTCCGGTCCTATCGAAGTAGCCTTGAATCGGCGGTACATGTCCAAGGAGGAATGATACTCGTCAAGGCGGGGACAGAGGTGGGTGTAATGGCGAGGAGGGATGGCCCGATGGTCGTGGCCAAGGGAACCGATCCAGAGGATAAGGTCTGTGGATACCGCTCGTGGGGGGAGGCCGTAAGGAGTAGGTCCGGCTAGCCGAGATGAATGGGCGTGTTTGCTGCGAGGCGAGGGGGAGGTTGCTGACTAGCCGAAGCAGGCTGCTTAAGGGCAGCCTGAGACGATTGCATCATGCAAACATTCGATAAGCTGGGATCGGTGATAGGAGGAGGGGGGAGACAAGGAAAAGTTCCAAGCAGGGAGGAATCCTTGTAAACGCCGGGGGAGACACTGGTCAACGAATCGACGGTTTTCTTGTTGGCTACAGAAGAGATGGTCATTTCAGGTGAGGTCTGAGAGGTTGGCTCATGATATGTCAATTGGTCAATGGTGACTATCTTTCCATTATGCGGGAAAGACATCTTGCGGAACACCGCGGAAGGGACAGCAGACATGGCATAGGTGTAGCTTCGCCCCAATAGAATGTTGTAGTCTAGCGAGGCATCTATGACTTCGACGTCAACGCAAACAGTCTTACCGGTGAGGGTGATAGGGAAATTGCGAAACAAGCCAATGGGCTGGGAGGCATGAACGTCCCACACTCGAAGGGTGATCGTGGAAGGGGCCAGCTCAGGGGATCCGAGTTGCTTCCAAACTGAAGCAGACATCACGTAGGTGGATGCCCCCTCGTCAATTATACACCGGGAAATGATGGCGTTCCGGATTTTGACTGAGATTTGGAAGGCGACGGAAGGAGGAAGGGGAGGATGGTCTGATTGAGTGGCGTCGAAAACGATCATTTGGTCATCAACAGGATCTACAGCGCCCACGGCAGATAGCAGAGCCTTCTTTTGGGAAGGGCACGACTGGAGAAGTTCCAGTGTGGAAATGGCGGCAGGAGATTGCGCCAGATCGTCTACTATGCTATACGAATGGGCAGCTCTACCGGAAGCAGCGTTTCGACGTAGTGGGCCCTTCAGAATCTTGGTATGAACCTCAACTTTAGGTTGAGGGATATGTAAGGGGCCACTGGGTGTCGAAAGAGACTCTGTAGAACCTGAAGAAGGAGGCTCGGGAGCAGACTGAGCGGGAGGCTTGGGGTACTGGCGAGACCGAGTTTGAAGGTGAAGGTCGATAGTTGAGGATGGATCAGAGTTCATCATGAGGATCTAGTAATTGGACAAACCAGAAATGGAAGGAGGAGTGGAGGCCTGCCCGTCAGGGGGTTGGGTAGCCACGAATCCTTGCTGAGGGAAAGGATCAGTAAACACAGCCGGTTGAGTAGAGGCCACATTAGGGGGAGCATGAGGGGAGGCATGTTGTCCGCGCAATGTGGCTTGAGACTCCCACATCTGTCGCATCTGTGGTAAGAGGGGAAAATCGTGGGTGTAATGACCGTAAACACCGCAACACGAAAAAGGCTTGTTAGTACGAAGAGGCCTGTCCGGCTTGGGCTGAGTGCCCTGTTGCTGGTTAGCAGTGTTAGGGTCAACACCTTGAGGATTGGGTCCACGAGTACCAGGGGTAGATTGATTTGGATTGCCTCTCCACCTTCTTTGAGAAGAAGGGGGATTAGTCGCACCCTGCTGTGCAAATACTTGCCTTGAAGGGGGCTGTAGGTGCTGCTGCTGGGGTTGAGGAGGCAAGGGAGGTGGAAGCGCATATGCTGGAGGAGCTGGCACACCAGGCTGCGGATAAGGGTAATGGTTAGGTTGGGCAACATTGAGGTAAGCAAGAGGTTGGGCAAAAGGAGGAGGCATGCCGTATCCTGGGTACATGCTACCGGGAGGGGGAAGAGTGCTAGAGGTGCTGGCCCCTCCGTGAGGGAGACCGTAGCCCATAGGAGGTTGAGCATATGGATGGGAAAGGGCTCCAACGATACCGTCGGCGGAATGAGATGCCCCCGGGGCGTTAGCGCCACCGGGCCTGGGGAGGTCAGGAAGAACGGTATAAACATAACCAGATTGAGCGTAGATCAGGTCATATTTCAAGGCTATTTGGAGGGCGGCTTCTTCAGTTTGAGGAAAATGAGAGGCGACATCTTTGCCGATGGGAGCGGGAAGGGTGCGCAGGAACTAGTCCATGTAAACCCGATCTTCGAAGGGAGGGGCTCGACATAAGCTCCGTCTTCGTCGCCATTCCTGAACATGGGCGGAAAGGCGTGTTGAAGAGGCTTTCTTAAAGGAAGTCAAGAGCTCCGTGCCAGTATCGTATCGGAGGGGGAGCTGGAAGTACGACAAAAAGGCTTGGGCAAGAGTCTCAAAGGTGGTATGGGTAGAGGTGGCTTGTTCAACATACCATTTAGAAGCTTCGCCGATAAGCGTGCGTTGGAACAAACGAAGACGGATGGAGTCATCGGTAATGGAATTGGAGGAACACCACATGTGGAAAGATCGGACATGATTGGTTGGATCTTCTCCAGCAAGGCCTTCGAACTTAGGGATGTCAGAGGGGAGCTTGGTTGGCATAGCAGCCAACCAACATCGTGGTGGATAGGGTCATTGATCAACTGATTGAAATCGGGGAGGCTAAGGCCTGCAATGTACGGCAGCAAGGGTATGGCCGAGGTAGTTCCTGTGGCGGTTCCGCTAGTAGTGGTTCCGGCATTAGGGCCGGGAGCACCGCTAGCGTTAGGCCCTGGACCAGATATGGCGTGACAGTGGGAGAACTGGGGGAGGAGAAAGGAGGACCCGATGAATCGGGAGGAGTCTGAGGATCGAGGAGGACCGGCTCGACGACGGCGGGACGGAGCAGGTCGATCGACCGGAAACTGAGGGTGAAGGCCAAGAAGTCTCCGGGAAAGGCGCCTTGGGGGCGCAATGATGACGGGAAGAAGAAAACCGACAAGGGCAGAAAGGGACAGAATCAAGTGAGGTCAAGGCATAAAGGTGCAAAGGATAATTGATTTTAGGATACTTTGCCAAAGCAAGTGTTATGAAAGCGCTTCTTCACTTAGGGTCAGTGGGTGGCATGCGGTAATTTTAATTTTTAAACCCTTTCCATTTTGAGAGCAAGAAAAAAGTGTGCTGCGTAGCTGAAAATAAACCTGCAGAGAATGAAGATATGACGCCTCGAAATAAATTTAAAATTGGGCTTGTTATGTGTGCATCTATCTAACCCAAGAAGGCGGGTCTCTCAAAACTAAGCAAAAAAAGGGGAAAAAACTAGGTAAAACACATGGAAAAGAGGCTAATAGATCTAAGGTCAAAAGGGACATGGATCTAAAGGATAAAGCTGCTGAAAAGAGGTGCAGATCACAGCCAAGAGATAGAGGCAAGGTGGCTGGAAAAAATGAGGAAATCAGCAAAAAGTGGAAAGGACAGGGAAGAGGTCCTAAAGAGAGGTCCAAACAAAACAACAAGAGGTGATTTGAAAGGAAAAGAGGCCGATTTAAAGGGACCTGAAAAGGAGGTAGCAGATCTGGAAAACGAGAGGCTGAAACTCAGAAAAACAGAGGCTAAAATAGCTAAAAACTCTTCCACAAAAAGTGGAGGGTACTGAAGCCCTAGGGGGCTAGGTTCCCACTTAGATGAGCTAAAACAGAGCAGAACCAGGTCAAAACGGGCTGAAACAGACGCTGGAAAACCCTGACAGAAGCTTCAGCAGAACCCAAAAAAATTGCAGAAAAATGGATGAAAAAAGGGCAGGTCGCAGTTTCTGACCTGTTTGCAGTGCAGGTCGCAGAAAAGAGGCTGGAAAGTGTGACCTAGAGGTCCAGGTCGCAGGTTTTGGCCCAAAAAGTGTGACCTCCCGTTCCGGTTGTCTCGGCGGCAGATTTTCAGAAAAGTTGTCGTCTCAGTTGCGGCTGATGTCGCTTACCTGCGCAATAGGGCCAGAAACACACGGAAGTTAAAGATTTTAATGTTTTATGGTTTTATGTGAGAAAAACAACATAAAAATAGGAAAAATAAACAGCTGAAAAGAAACCCTAGGGTCTGAAGTAGCTGGATATGCAGGAATATGAAAAATGACAGCGGTCGTAATTTAAAACCCGTGTGGAGTCGCCATTTGTTAGTATGAATCCTTTGTCGAAGTGTACGAAAAAGGACCACTTTAGCTACGCATAAATAATAGCCCTAACAACAAAAGTGGCTGCCAATATCTTCAGATCTGCGGTTAGTTGAACAAGAAAAGAGCTGCAAAAAACCAGATCTATGCATGGAAAGACATTAAGCAGTAAAAACAAGGGTTTGCTCCATATACCAATAGACAAGACAAGAATGATTTTTGAAAGAATTTTTGTATTAATTGGGCACCTGGGAGGAAAACAAGAAGGCGTATCCAATTCTCCTCAGTGGGATGGGTTCTTGGAAGTCCTCAGCACTTCAGATCTAAGATTTATCTCTCTTGTTGGTGTAGAAAACCCAATGCAAATAAAGGAGCTCAATGGGAGCTCACACAGCAAATGATGGAAAAATGTGACCAAGTGTATAGATCCAGAGTGATCTAATAGGCAAAAAAAGGTGAAGAATGGTAGGAAAAACCTTCCTATTTATAACAAAATATTGGGTCATTCTAGATCTTGGTGCATGATTAAAATAATGTTAACCAAATCTAGATCCACCTTTTATGGAATATTTTATTATATTTGTTGGAGGGAAAAGGTATTTGACTTGGGTCAAATCCCTTGATTAGTCAAAAATAAATAAATAAATGATTTATTTATCTTTTTAAGGAAGTGGTTAAAAGATAATCAAATAAATAATGATTTATTTAATTATTTGTGGGTGATTTGGTCATATTTAACAAGGAATATTATCTAAATAAGATTTAAATAATTATTCCTAGAAAATAATAAAATAAATAAAGGTTTATCTAATTAATTTCTTTGTTTTTGGGTTAAACATGATCGGGAATAATAATTAAATTATGGTTTAATTAATTATTCCATGAGGAAAATTAAACAAAATAGGTTTGTTTAATATTTCCTTTGGGGGTTTCCTGTTTAGACCATAAACAACCTAATAAATGTGGTTTATTAAGTTATTTTACATAGTGAAAGCAATTTTACTTAGGGTAAAATTGGTCTTACATGGTGTACTTGGGTCCATCTAATGATAATAGGTTAGATGACCAAAAATGGTGTAACACTCTCCCAA
>JAXQQM020092009.1:0-40282 GCA_034641835.2 Pinus albicaulis
ACTGGATTGGCCGAGAGTTTAATGCAACTCTGGTTATCACAGTAAATCACTGTAGGCTCCAAATTCAACCTAAACAATCCTGCGAGGATCTTCCTCATCCATATAGCCTCGCATGTAGCCAAGCTAGCTGCCATGTACTCAGCCTCTGCTGAACTGAGTGCCACGGATCTCTGCTTCCTGCTGTACCAGGAAACTGTTGTCGACCCAATGCTGAAAACTCCTCTAGATGTGCTCTTCCGGTCCGTTGGACTCCCTGCCCAATCTGCATCAGTGAAGCCAGAAAGCTTCGCTCCATCCTCCTGTCTGTACCATAGACCATATCCCGATGTGCCTATGATATAGCGCAATACATGCTTTCCCGCCTTCCAAAAGAGCTTGGTAGGCTTAACCATAGCTTGCGAAAGCTGGTTAACTGCATAGCATATATCGGGTCGTGTATTGACCAGATACATAAGCGACCCCACCAACTGTCGATAGACAGTGGCATCCACTACCTCCGCTGAAGTAGCATCCTCCTTCCTCCAACTACCAGGAAGAGGAGTGTCAACAGGCTTGTAGCCTTGCATGTTGAACCTCTCCAGAATCTCCCGGGCATACTTGCCCTGAGAAACAAACATTCCTCCGCTGCGCTGCCAAATCTCCAATCCCAGGAAATAATGAAGGATGCCCAAGTCCTTCATCTCAAACTCTCGTGCAAGATCCTCCTTGCATGAAAGTATCAACTGCTCATCGCCAGTAAAAATCAGATCATCTACATACAGTATGATGATCAACAGCTTCCCCTCCACCACAATCTGGTACAGGTTTGGATCTGCCTCACTCTTGGAGAATCCAAGCCTGGTGAAGTAGCTGTCTATCCGAGTGTACCAAGCACGAGGTGCTTGCTTCAGCCCGTACAGTGCTCTCTTGAGTCGGCACACATGCGACTCACTGCTGAAGATCTCGAAACCTTCAGGATACTCTATGTACACCTCCTCCTCAATAAATCCATTGAGGAACGCAGTCTTCACATCCATCTGATGAATGTGCCACCCCATCTGCGCTAAGAGAGCAAGGATCGTCCGTATGGAAGAGTACCTTGCGACAGGTGCAAAAGTCTCCTCATAGTCAATCCCCTCGATCTGTGAGAAGCCACGGGCGACAAATCTCGCCTTGTACTTCTCCACACTCCCGTCGGCCGCCTGCTTCACCTTGTAGATCCATCGCGAACCTACAACTGATTTCCCAACCGGTCTTGGGACAATCTCCCATGCACTGTTCCTGATGATCGAATCATATTCTTCGATCATGGCATCAACCCATGCGGGTTCCTCCACAGCTTCCTCAAAAAGGATGGCTCCGTCACAACACATTGACTCATAAGAGCCATGTATCCATTGTACCGATCAGGTGACTGTCTCTGTCTGCGCTGTGCTGTAGGTGGTCCTACAACCTTCTCTGCATCCCGAGCCAGTCGCTCAGCTTCTGTAGTGCGCATGCGCCCTCTGATGGTTGGCGCTGCCTGGGTGGTTTCTTCCACCTCCTGAACCTCCTCTTGTGGGTGATCCACATCCGGAAGCTCCTCCTTAGGAACTAACAGCTCCTCATCTGCATGCAAGTGTAGCTCCCTCTCAAGCGAACACTGCATGGCTTTCTCCTCCTGAAATTTTATATCCCGTCGCACAACAGTCTTGCGACTGTCTGGCACATACACCCGATAGTTATGAGGTGTATCAGTGTACCCCACAAATATTCCAACCTCAGCAGTTGGATCCAGCTTCCTTCTCGCATCCTTCGTCACATGCATGTAGACAGGAGATCCGAAAATCCGCAAATGGGAAATATCAGGCCTCTTGCCAGAATAAGCCTCCTCTGGTGTACTCATGCCAAGAACATTGTGAGGACAACGGTTCTGCACATACACTGCTGTATTGCATGCCTCAGCCCACAAGTGAAGGGGTAGGCCCTGATCATGCAACATCGCCCGTGCAGCACCTACGATCGTTCTGTTCTTCCGCTCAGCCACCCCGTTCTGCTGTGGGTTATGGGGTGCGATGAGCTCTCTCCGAATCCCTTCTGCGCTGCAAAACTCCTTGAATTCAGCCGAGATGAATTCACCACCGTTATCACTCCTTAGAGCAATCACCTTCTTCCCCGACTCCTTCTCGACCGGTGCTTTAAACTCATAGAACTTCGCGAATGTATCGCTCTTCTTCTGCATGAAGAAGATCCAGCACTTTCGAGAGAAATCATCAACAAAGATCACATAATACTGGTGCTTTTCTGTCGAAGCAACTGAGAAAGGACCACACACGTCTGTGTGAACTCTCTCAAGGATCGTCGTGGCGCGACTATCCTTCTCGTGAAAGGTGGCTTTCACATACTTCCCTAAAGTACACCCCTTGCATTGATCTGACTACGCAAGAGTGCCCTTAGGAAGTCCAGTAGAAATCTGCTGTAGAATCTTCAAAGCTCCATGGTGAAGGTGGCCCAATCTCCTGTGCCACAGTTCGCCCTCATCATCCCGGCTCACCACTTCTCCCGCCTTGCATGCCATAGCTGCGCAGCCATCTACCTGCAACTGATAAAGGTTCTTGGTACGAACCCCTATCTTCCGGGTCTCTCCAGTAGTCTTACTGCGCAGGAAGGCTTTTCCTTCGCTAAAGACCACATCATACCCCTTGTCCTCCAACATCGCCACAGAGATCAAGTTCTTCTTCAATCCAGGTACATGCATGACATCCCTCAATACAAAGGGTTTACCAGACTCCCTCTGAAAGGATATGGTACCGATACCAGTCGCACCGTATCTACCATCATCGCCCATCTCGATGTGCACACCCAAATCTTTGTCCTCCAGATCTGAGAACAAATCCCGATCTCCCGTCATATGAAATGACGCACCGCTGTCCAAGAACCACACCGATTCCATCACACTTGAAACCAAGCATGCGATCGGTGAAAAGTCAAGCTCGAACTGTGAAGCCAAAGCTTCTCCATCTGCAGATCTTCCCGCTTGCTTGTTCTTCTTCTTCTTTGGACAATTGGTAGCATAATGTCCGTGATCATGGCAGTGAAAACACTTCACTTTCACCATATCCTGCTTCTTGCCCTTTGCACTAGAATGAGAGGTTTTCTTACCCTTCCCCTTCTTTGCTTTGGCAACCAAAGCGCAGTTTTCTTCATCAGCTCCCTTTGATGAAGATCCATCTCGAGTAGTCCTCCTTGTCTCCTCCTGCATGAGATCCGCCCAAAGGCGCTCCCATCCCGGCAGCTTCTCCCGACCATTGACACTATCTTGATATGAGTGCCAAGCCTTCGGAAGACCAAGGAGAGCCAGGTCGACCATGTCCTCTTCTTCGACAGTCACCCCCACACTTCCCAGCTCATCTCTGCACTGAGTGAACTTCGTGAGGTATTTGGCGATACTGTCGCCTTTCTCCATCTTGATGTTCCTGAGCTTATCTTTGAGCGCCAAATTCCTTTGGTCACTCTTACTCTGGAATAGATCCGTCAAAGCTTTCCACATTAGAAATGGAGAAGCCTTTCCATGCAGGCTGGATACAATATGATCCTTGACGCCCTCCAACAGGATCCTTCGACATTTCGCCATCTTCTTTTGCCATACTTGGACTTCAGCAGGATCAGTGGGCTTTTGGACATCCGCATCTACGAACTCTTTCAGACCATTATCTTCTAATACTGCTTCCATGTGATCCTTCCATGCAACATAATTCGAACTGCCTTCAAGAGCATATTCGAGTCGCAAACCGTTGAAAGACATTTTCAACACTGGCACCAAGAAAACAAAACTACTGCAAAATTTCGAATTCCACCTCAAAGCTTAGCCGCTCTAGATCGTGAGAACAAATTATTTCTAGCACAGAGATCGGCCACAGCAAGGGGCGTTTACCAGGACCTTTCACTAGAAGAAAGATGAATCGGGAAGCTACAGCCCGCATGCGGACTGCTGTCTACCGAAATAAGTTTGTAATCAACGTGATGATCAATCGAACTTCAATAGCTCCGATACCATGTAGAAATTTCTTTGAATAATGATTAATTATCCTTCGAGACTATCCTGAGTCACATACAATTCGAATTTATGTGCAACATAATCTCTTCCACTCAACCAACTCAGATCGTCACACATGCGGAAATAAAATCAAGCGATAACACATCAAATCATCATACACATTAACACAGTATGTATGGGGAAAGCTTATAGCTGAAAACCCCGCAGCTATATGCGTATATTATAATGGAGAAATCATGTAACAAACTCGGTACAATACTCCTCACAAGTAATCAGTACTTTCTCATACAGTTACACACAATCTAGCTCAGTTTTGAACAAGATACTGGTTCAAAACTAACCGCCAATTTCCTTGCCTCTATTGCGTGTTTCAATGCTATGGGATGGCCTATTTATATAGATAAACCACCAGCCTGAACTGCGCAATCCTCATAGGCTTACTCCACCTATCTATGTGTTGCAAATAGCAACAGTATAGTCACAAGCCCGGTAGCTAACTCCACCTTTCATCTACCTCTTTCCATGGTCTCCACTAGCGGTCATACAACGCAGTGGCTTGATGTGTTCTTGAGTTGAATAATGAGTTACTAATTAATTCATTAAATAATATTTCATCCTCCTCATAACTAATTGATTAGCTAGTTAAACTAATCTCAACGGTTCAACTAAAATAAGCAGAACACAACTCCACGATACATCTCTCATTAACTCCTCCAAACTTCGCCTTTCGAAGTCATTTGAAGTCAACCATGCATGAGCTCACCAAACCCTAGGAATAGCATAATTCCTTTGTCAGATGCATGAGCCACTTCCAAGGCTCGAACTGAAGTGCTCCAAGAGAGTAAACTAAAGTTTATAGTCCAAATATTATTAAGGGTAAATAATATTTGACTTCCCTATTTTAAGGAGAGGCGGTCTAAAAATAGACTTCGACCTATAGGTCCGAAAAATAGAGTCCCATCTATTTTTACCAACATGACACATACTTCAAGAATCTCAAACTGGAATCCCTGAACCATGCTCCGTATGTCTAAAAATAGACATAGTCTAAAAATAGATTTTGCGCCAGAATTTGCCTGCGGGCCCACTTGGTGAAGGCGACTTCATTTCACCAAGCTCCATCATCTTGCTGCATTTTCAACAGCTATGGCAGGCATGGCATACATATAACGCCTAAGGAGTATATTGTAGTCAAGATGAGCATCTAGGACCTCAATATCTATGATTACCATCTTTTCGGCCAAGCTGACCGAGACATTGAACTAATAGAGACCGAAGGTATATGAAGGACGCCCGTTGTATGCTCTAAGGGTGATGTCAAATGGCTTCAGTTCGGGAGATCCAAACTTCTGCCAAATGATTTTTGACATGATGCATGTAGATGCACCCTCGTTAATGATACATCGGTGTATAGTGATGTTTTGTACTGACACTAGTATCTGGAAGGCAACCAATGAAGGAATCCCGGGGGTGGATTTATCTAAGTCAAAAGCCATTAGGCATGAATCGACAGGGTCAATCGTGCCTAATGTGGTAAGTAGGGCTTTCCATTATTTTGGGCAAGATTTGAGGACCTCTAAAGCTAACATGGTAGTGGGATACTTTGCTAAATCGTCCATGATGCTATAGTTATGGTCTGCTTTGGAGTGGTATCCTACTCGCCTTGTTGGACCTTTAGTCATATTTGGCAGGGGTTCAATAGGCTTTTTTGATATAGTTAATGGTGCGGTAGGTGCACCAGTGCCGCCCCCTAACGAATTGGTGTCTGGAGGGGTATCATATCTTTGATTCTTTGTCTTAAAGAAAATTTCCTCACCAGTCATATAGATTTCATGGTTGTTATTCTTAGAATCATTTGGGGGTGGTTGTTGTTGTTGGGTACTAACTATCCCTTGGTGGGGGAAGGGGTCCTTCATTACAACAATTTTCTGTGTAGGTCCCCCTTGTCCACGGTTACCCTGAAGCTTCTTTAGCTCGGGGAGTTTGGGACAGTGATGAGTGTAATGGCCATACTCACCACAAATAACACAAGAATGGTTTGTCTGCAAACTAGCCCTCTTATTCTGCCCTTGAGAGTTATTTGGTTCTTGGTTTTGATTTCGGTTGCGGTTTCCCCCAGCCTAAGATTATAGAGGGAGTTGTTGGTTATTGCCCCCCTGTCCAGAATCTCCCTTTTGTTTATTTTTCGGATTTTTTATTGTTGCGTTAGGAGGATGAATATGATTCTCATGGTCATAATACTGATGCAATTGGGCCTGAGATGTTGGGAAAAATACTGAGAGGGGGGGGGGTTCAATATTTAGTGCTGACTGAAAACTTTTTACTTTTTCTTGCTTTTAAACTCATACACTACTTTACTGAACAGAACCCGCGTATACATGCATATATCCTTAAGAAAACTTGCGTATGTCTAGAGATCTAATTATGCATTTAATTCTTAACTTTGATCATTGCATCATTCATTCATCATATGTTTAGTAAGCAGTAAACAGGTGCAGTAAGAACAGAATAAATCATCACACATAAGCAACACACATGAACACTAGGGTTTTAGGTGGAAACCCAATTCGGGAGAAAACCATCGCTGCCGTCATCTCAGTCTTCAATATTTATTATAAAGAAAACTTCTTACAACATTGTACTGGCGCAGACTCATAATAGCACATAGGCACCCACCTGCAAAAGGCTACAACCTTCTCTCGTTTTCCATCCTCTCCTGGAAGGGAGCTACTACCCCCTGCTCTCGTTTACTAGCTACCACTGGAAGGGAGCTACTACCCCCTTGCTGAAGTCTTCGACCCTCAGCACCACTGCAGACCATGTTTCATCAATTTTCAAACTGGATCAAACAGCTTCAACACAACCCTTCACTTATCAACAAACATACTTTGCCCAATACTTCAAACAGAATAGTGAGACCACTGTAACCAGATATGCAGATGTAAACTCAACTCAGATCATTCATTAATTCAAATATCATACGCTAATTTTATTCACTGAAGTCGCGTGTATATGCGCTTTCCTGCTCACCAACCTGCGTATGCCTCAGTGTATAGTAACTTTGTATACGCGAATTTTCTTTATCATTTCTGCGTATGCACGTGCTTTCTTTTTCACCAACTGGCGTATTCTTCTGTGCATGCTTTCTTTTAGAATTGTTTCAAACTCATATTCAGATCTGAAATCAGATTTTTTTTCAAACAATCTATCAACCATGCAGAACTGTTTAAACAGTCATTCTTCCTTTATCAATTTAGTCATTGAACCATCAACCAATCAACCAACAACTTGATCTTTAATCAACATAATCAGCAGCACAATCAACATTCAAACAACCCAGATATGTATGGATACATTATTGATAGATAGCAGTAAAACAGCAAAACAGATCAGACATTTCATTCAACATACTTCAGCAAAACCCTAGTTTCCATACGCGCTTTTACTTCACTGAACCTGCGTACATACGCGCTTTCATAGAGACAAACCTGCGTATACTTCAATGAATTTTATTCTTTAGAAACCCTGACTTCCATACGCGCTTTTATTTAAGCAGCCTCGCATATATACGCGCTTTTACCAAGACAAACTAGCGTATAGATCTATAAAAGATAAAATTTGTAGAAAAGTCCAAATCTATAAACTTACCCAGATTTCTTCAATTTCTTCATCAGACTTGCACCAGGTCTTCATCATTTCTTTTCCAGATCACCCTAGAGATTCATCATTGCTAGATCTAGAGATCTTGAACCTTCATCATATCCATAGGTGCATCATAGATTCAGATCTATCAATTAAGAACAGAGTTCAACCATGCAGATATACTTCAGAGTGAAGTATTCATTAAAACCCAAACATATGCACACCTTGCACTATTATTCTCTTCTCCTTATATAGATTTAGCCTTTATCAATACCATGAGTCAAATCCACTCAACCACTCATGGTATTCCTGGACGGGATCAAATAGATAATCCAGTGCTCAAAACTATGGGCCAATACCATGGTTATGTCCCCTGGTTTTATAAATTTAGAGTGAAAATAGGCATACGCTACTTGTCACGTACATTTCTGCGTACATACACTACTTCTCCTTTATAAACCCACGTATGCTTTGTGATATATCATATTTATCATCTTTCTGGCACTTACTGAAATTTCTTTCTCTGCTACTTTTGAGCTGCTTGTAGATACATAAGATTTACATCATTAATAAACTCATCAAGTCAGTTTCCATCAAGGACAACTTCATCAAGTAGGTTTCCATCAACTTCATCAAGTAGGTTTCCATCAAGGACAACACATTGCATCATATTGCCAACAATCTCCCCCTTTGGACTTGATGGCAACCATGATGGTGTTTGAGCACCATAACAGATAGATACATTGAATATAACCATTATGCAAACACCATGATACTCTCCCCCTATTCAAACACCATGATACTCTCCCCCTTTGACATCAAGGGGAAAGGGCGGATCAAAACCAAAACAAGGTTTTTCTTCTCATGTAGAAGGAAGAGCTCTGTAGATCTGATGTGCACTAAAGTTACCATGCTCCCCCTGAGTTCATGTTGAATCTTCAAACATATTTTTCAATGAAGTACATGACTCTATGACCTTTCCTATCACCAAGGACTCATACTTTCATCAAAGATCCAGCCAAGTGGATTTACATATATGACTCAAGTACCCAACCAAGTGGGTTTACACAATTTGACTCAACTCCTTACATGACTGAAAATTACAATTTTACATCATAGATATCAACATGATCTTTTCATCAAATTACAACAATGACCTTTCGTAACAAATACCAAAAAGACCTCAAGAGAGAAATCATACTTCAGAACCATCATAATGCCAACAATGCATAATTCTCAGCAAGGCTAATGCTCCCCCTGAACCTGTACACCTGTTCTTGAGCTATTTCACTCCTTCATCTCCCCCTTAGCTTATGCATCCTGAACACTTTCAACAGAAAATCATCAAGGCATATTCATCAAATATCAGAGAATGAAACAGAAATATGAGAGCTGAAACATCACCAGAGATACCCAACAACACCATAGCTGTGCTGAAGAATGCTTGACCCAGAAAAAACTTGTCAGCAACAACCCATACGCATTTTTTTTTGTATAAACTCGTGTGTATACGTGACTGTCTTTCATGAAATCCGCGTATCCAATTTAATCTTCTACATTCAAGCAGATCTAATCTTCTGCATGGCAGAGACTACTCCCAGCTTCTGTCTGAGATATTCGAACGCTTCCTTGGGTAGAGGTTTGGTAAATATATCAACAACTTGTTCTTTGGAGGGAACATACTCCAACTTCACCTTTTGTTCAAGAACTTGTTCACGTAAGAAGTGATACTTGATGGTAATGTGCTTGGTCTTGGAATGCATAACAGGATTCTTTGAGATACTGATGACACTTGTATTATCACACATAATGGAGATAGGAGGTGAACATTTGATTTGAAAGTCTTGTAAGGTTTTCATCATCCAAAGAAGTTGAGTGCAACATGATGTGGTAGCTACATATTCTTCTTCTGCTGTAGATAAGGCAATAGATTTTTTCTTCTTGCTGAACCAAGATACTAACCGGGGCCCCATATAGAATGCACCTCCACTAGTGCTTTTCCAATCATCAACATTTCCAGCCCAATCTGCATCAGTGTAAGCATGAAGTGTGAGATCAGCATTCTTTGGATACCATAGTCCAAAGTCTTGAGTTCCTTGTAGATATTTGAATATTCTTTTGACAGCCTGAAGGTGAGACTCTTTTGGATTAGCTTGGAATCGTCCAACAATCCCAATTGCATGCATAATGTCTGGTCTAGTCCCAGTGAGATAAAGTAGACTTCCTATCATAGATCTGTATTCTGGTTGATTCACCGTGGGAGAATCATCATGAGAACTGAGATTACATCCGGTTATCATTGGTGTACTTACAGGTTTGCACTCTTCCATGCCATACTTCTTCATAATTTTCTTAAGGTATTTTGCTTGTGATAAGAATATGCCATCTGTAGTTTGATGCACTTGCAAGCCAAGAAAGAATGTTAGTTCCCCAAGTAAAGACATTTCAAGTTCTTGCTGCATAGCAGAAGCAAATTTCTGACTCATAGATTCTTCATTACTTCCAAAAATGATATCATCAACATATACAACCACAATCAATAGTTTATCATTTTCAGTTTTTGTGTATAAATTTCTATCAGCAGACCCCTTTGAAAATCCTTGTTGATGAAGATATTTGTCAAGACGATAATACCATGCCCTTGGAGCTTGTTTGAGACCATATAGAGCCTTTTTGAGTCTACAAACAAGTTTTTCATCATTTCCCAAAATGAATCCTTCTGGTTGTTCTATATAAACTTCTTCTTCTAGATCACCATTGAGAAACGCAGATTTAACATCCATTTGATAAACTTTGATTTTTTGGAAGCTTGAAAAAGCAAGAAACATTCTTATGGCTTCAAGTCTAGCTACAGGAGAAAAATTTTCTTCAAAGTCTATACCTTCTTGTTGAGCATACCCCTTGCAAACAAGTCTAGCTTTATTTCTTATAACCTCCCCATTCTCATTTAACTTGTTTTTGAATATCCATTTAGTTCCAATGATATTTTTGTCATGAGGTCTTGGTACTAATTCCCAAGTGTGATTCTTTTCAATTTGATCAAGCTCTTCATTCATGGCTTGAATCCAACATTCATCTTTGCTAGCTTGATTGACATTGTGTGGTTCAATAGTGGATAGAAATGCTAGATAGCTAGAAGATCCTACAAGAGTCCTTCTTGTTTGTACACCTGATCCCTTATCTCCCAAAATTTGAGATTCTGGATGATTCTTTTGAACATATCTGGATGGAGCCTTTTCAGATAAATCATCTTCAGGTTCTTCATTGGGTTCACTGTCTATATCATTGCTATTTGATGTAGAAGGACATATGTCACCATCGTCTTCATTTTTTGTTTGTTTTTCTTCTTTTGGGGCTGCAGGAGACTCATCAATAACAACATCAATACATTCAACAATCTTCCGAAGTCTTTTATTGTAACATTTATATGCTCTACTCCTAGAGGAGTAACCAAGAAGTATTCCTTCATCTGCTCTGGGTTCAAACTTGCCAAGTTTTTTCATCATTATTTTTGATAAAGCATTTGCTTCCAAAAACTCTAAAATGCTTCACAGTGGGAGGATTACCATACCAGAGTTCATATGGAGTTTTATCACTATTTACACGAACATGTGCCTTGTTAAGAATATTTACCGCTATATGTGTTGCTTCTCCCCAAAATGTGTCAGGTGTTCCAGAATCATCAAGCATAGCTCTAGCCATTTGTTGAACTGTTCTATTCATTCTTTCTACTACACCATTTTGTTGTGGAGTGCCAGCTACAGAAAACTGTCTTTTTATGCCATGTTGTTCACAAAATTCAAGGAATTCATCTGATGTATATTCTCCTCCTCGATCAGATCCAAGACACTTGATTTTTAGATCTAATTCATTTTCAACCAGTGCTTTGAAGATCTGAAATTTCTCAAATGCTTCATCTTTGTGTTTAATCAACCCAGTCCAACACATTCTAGAGAAATAATCAATAAATAAGATATAGTATTGTTCACCACGTGGTAAATTTTTCCTCACAGGTCCACATATGTCAGTATGAATGAGTTCAAGAGGCTTACTTGATGATCCTTCCTTGGCATTAAATTGCACTCTGGTTTTCTTACCAAATTGGCAAGATTTGCATATGATACTTTCAGGTAGAGTAATATTGGGAAGATCACGAACAACTTTAAGTCTGCTTGATTTGTTGATTTGAGAGAAGCTCAGATGCCCCAACCTTCTATGCCATAGCCAGTTTTCTGAATATTTACTCAAGTAACATTGTTCTTTGTAGTTATTCAATACATACAGATTGCTTGGAGTTCTGTTTCCTTTTATAATTGTTTTACCTGTATCAAGATCACGTACCACACATTCTTTTGAACTAAAGACAACTTCAATTCCTTGATCACACATTTGACTTACACTTAACAGGTTATGCCTTAATCCATCCACATACATGACATCATTAGCTTTCACCTTTTCTTTTAGAAACACAGACCCTTTTCCCTTAATTACCGCAGGAGTATCATTTCCAAATGTAACCTTCTTTTCCTTTTCTCGAGCATTATATGTAAGAAGTTTGTTTTTGTCACCTTTCATGTGTCTTGAGCATCCGCTATCAATGTACCATTGATTTTCTTCACCTTCTGCAAATAACGCTATGCCACAATTTTCAACCTGCAATTCCTTCTTTTTCCATACTTTGGAGCTTGAAGGAACATGCTCTTTTGGCTGAACTTTGCTCCTGCATTCAAATTCTTCATGGCCAAAGTTATTGCAATAAGCACATTCAACTTCATTTAGAAGAGGAGAAAATTTGTTATAGGTATTCTTCTTTGTTTCAATATCAATCCTTTTCTTTCTTTCTTCTCTTGTCATGATGGTTTTATATGCAACACATTGAACAACTTTATGACCAAAATTGTGACATGAGAAACATTGTCCATTGAAGAAATTTCTGCGATCATGAAATCTTCTACCTGAATTTACCTGTTGATTGGTGTTTCTTTGAAATATATTCCTGTTAGTGTTATTTGGATTGAGATGATCATGCTTTACCTGTAAATATTCTTTATTCCCTTACTGAGTGGCAGAATGATGTAAACCAGTTGTAGCTACTTTTAGATAATTTGGTGCTGAAGCCTGAGAAGATTCTCTAGTATATCCAAGACCTATCTTTATAAGAGGAGAACATTGTACGTTGATAATCTCATCCAAGGTTTCAGATCCTTTAGAAAATCTAAGATTCAGAGTCTTTACTTTCTCAAGTTATTTTCTTAGACTTACCACTTCACATTCTAATTTCTCATTGTGTTTCTTCTCTTCTTCAATCTGATTTTTCAGAGTCTCTATGATTATTTTACTTTCTTCTAAGCATATTTTGAGTTGATTGTTTTCATCAAGAAAATCATTGTCCTCTAGAGCATCCATAAAAGTATCCTTTTCTTCTCTAGATTCTTTTTCAAATGCCATGAGAATTCTAAGATCTTGTTCACATTCTTCCTCACTATCAGATAACCCATCACTGTCTTCATGAGTATAGTAACTTTTTCTAGTGCTAAACCGATTCTTATTCCTTCTTGCTACTTCCTTCCCTTTTTCATGTGTTTCTTTATGAGGACACTTAGCAACATAATGACCAACTCTTCCACAAGCAAAACATTTGAAAGGAAGCTTACCTCTGAACCGTCCTGTGCCAAGTTGGAGTTTCTTTACAAAATTTACCTCATCTTCTTCTGAGATATACCCTGATCCTTCTGTCTCTTGTACTTATTTCCCTTTTGTAGAAGCTCTAAAGACGGCTTCTTTGACTTCAGATGGTCCTCCTCTTCTCATTTCATATGCAATTAGTATTCCATGAAGTTGCACCACAGTGAGATTTTGAAGATCCTGCTTTTCTTCAAGAGCAGAAACTTTTGACTCAAATTTTGTCGTTAGTGATCTTAAAACTTTCTCAACCAAAGTAGATTCGGATATTGTTTCTCCCAGATTTCTCATACGATTTAAAATATCATCAAGACATAAAAATAAATTGGTAATGCTCTCCTCATTATGCATTTTTAGATTCTCATATTGAATTCTGAGAGTTTGGAGTTTAGCACTTTTTACCTTTGCATCACCTTCATAACTTAGAATGATTTTGTCCCATATTGCCTTTGCTGTATTCAGCTGCATGACTTTGACAAATTCTGATTCAGTTAGACTTCCCAATAGAGCATTGACCACCTTTGCATTTGTTTCATAATTCTTCTTTTCCGTCGGATCTGTTGGTACTGCGACTGGATATTGATATCATCCTTCAACAATGGCCCATACACCTGCTCCCAGAGACTGAAGATAGGATCTCATCCTTGTTTTCCAGAAGATTAAATTGTTTCCGTTAAAGAGTGGAGGCCTGATAGATGTTGTTCCATCTTGATTGCTCATCTTGCTTGATCTTCCTTCTAGCGGCTAAGCTTTTTCAGAAGGACCTCCTCTGATACCAATTTTTGGGAAAAATACTGAGAGGGGGGGGGGGGTGAATCAATATTTACTGCTAACTGAAATTTTTTTACTTTTTCTTGCTTTTAAACTCATACGCTACTTTACTGAACACAACCTGCGTATACACGTGGATATCCTTAAGAAAACTTGCGTATGTCTAGAGATCTAATTATGCATTTAATTCTTAACTTTGATCATTGCATCATTCATTCATCAGATGTTTAGTAAGCAGTAAACAGGTGTAGTAAGAACAGAATAAATCATCACACATAAGAAACACACATGAACACCAGGATTTAAGGTGGAAACCCAATTCGGGAGAAAACCACCGCTGTCGTCGTCTCAGTCTTCAATATTTATTATAAAGAAAACTTCTTACAACATTGTACTGGCGCAGACTCATACCAGCACGCAGGCACCCACCTGCAGAAGGCTACAACCTTCTCTCGTTTACCAGCCTCTCCTGGAAGGGAGCTACTACCCCCTGCTCTCATTTACCAGCTACCACTAGAAGGGAGCTACTACCCCCTTGCTGAAGTCTTCGACCCTCAGCACCACTGCAGACCATGTTTCATCAATTTTCAAACTGGATCAAACAACTTCAACACAACCCTTCACTTATCAACAAACATACTTTTTCCAATACTTCAAACAGAACAGTGAGACCACTGTAACCAGATATGCAGATGTAAACTCAACTCAGATCATTCATTAATTCAAATATCATACACTACTTTTATTCACTGAAGTCGTGTGTATACGTGCTTTCCTACTCACCAACTTGCGTATGCCTCAGTGCATAGTAACTTTGTATACGCGACTTTTCTTTATCATTTCCGTGTATGTACGCGCTTTCTTTTTCACCAACTGGCATATTGTTATGTGTATGCTTTCTTTCAGAATTGGTTCAAACTCATATTCAGATCTAAAATCAGATTTTTTTTTCAGACAATCTATCAACCATGTAGAACTGTTTAAACAGTCATTCTTCCTTCATCAATTTAGTCATTGAACCATCAACCAATCAACCAACAACTTGATCTTTAATCAACATAATCAGCAGTACAATCAACATTCAAACAACCCAGATCTGTATGAATACATTATTCATAGATAGCAGTAAAACAACAAAACAGATCAGACATTTCATTCAACATACTTCAACAAAAACCTAGTTTCCATACACGCTTTTACTTCACTAAACCTGCGTACATACGCGCTTTCACAGAGACAAACCTGCGTATACTTCAATGCATTTTATTCTTCAAAAACCCTGACTTCCATACGTGCTTTTCTTTAAGCGGGCCCGCGTATATACGCGCTTTTACCGAGACAAACTAGCGTATAGATCTATAAAAGATAAACTTTGTAAAACAGTCCATATCTATAAACTTACCTAGATTTCTTCAATTTCTTCATCAGACTTGCATCAGGTCTTCATCATTTCTTTTCCAGATCATCCTAGAGATTCATCATTGCTAGATCTAGAGATCTTGAACCTTCATCATATCCATAGGTGCATCATAGATTCAGATCTATCAATTAAGAACAGAGTTCAACCATGCAGATATACTTCAGAGTGAAGTATTCATTAAAACCCAGACATATGCACACCTTGCACTATTATTCTCTTCTCCTTATATAGATTTAGCCTTTATCAATACCATGAGTCAAAACCACTCAACTGCTCATGGTATTCCTGGACGAGATCAAATAGATAATCCAGCGCTCAAAAATATGGGCCAATACCATGGTTATGTCCCCTGGTTTTATAAATTTAGAGCACAAATAGGCATATGCTACTTGTCACGTACATTTCCGTGTACATACACTACTTCTCCTTTACAAACCCACATATGCTTTGTGATATATCATATTTATCATCTTTCTGGCACTTACTGAAATTTCTTTCTCTGCTACTTCTGAGCTGCTTGTAGATACATCAGATTTACATCATTAATAAACTCATCAAGTCAGTTTCCATCAAGGACAACTTCATCAAGTAGGTTTCCATCAATTTCATGAAGTAGGTTTCCATCAAGGAAAACACATTGCATCATATTGCCAACATGAGAAGGTTGCACGAAGTTCACTGGTGCATTATTTTGCAACGGTGGGTTTTGTGCCGGGGAGGGGGAATTTTGGGGTCCCTGTCCCTGGTTTGTATATGGTTGCTGGGGGGGGATCTCTTCTGTCCTCCCTGGGAGGGAGGGTACGATCCTCCCTGCTGATGATGGTATGACGACGCCCTATTGGTCATATTCTATAGAGATGCATGATGACTCTTATGGTAGCCCGGTTGCATAATGTTCTGGTTAGGATCATATGACTAACTAGGATACGGGATACTGCTGCCTAGGTGACTTTGGGCCAATGACCCGATCAATCTGTTTGTAGTATTCGACGAGCCTAGAATTTCTTTGAAATTTTTCAGGCATCGGGCATTAGGCAGGATGTTGTAACTGTATCCTGAATGAGTGTATATAAGCTCGAGTTGTTGGAATTTACTAATGGCATCCTCCTCAGAAGTAGGTCCTTGGGTTGCCACATCCTTTGAAAACTTTGTTGTGAAAGTCTTAAAAAATAGGTCTAGTAAAACTCTATCATCGAGTTTGGCTTTACACAAACTTCAATGTTGCCGCCATTCATGGAGGAGATGGAAGTAAATATTTTTATTTTATTGCGTATATCTCTTGGTTTCCTGGATTGTTAGGGCCGAACATTTTTTCAGGAAGAAAAAATGAGCAGTGATGCATTGCATCCCACAGATAATATGGTTCTATCATGGCCTCCAAAATATCCTGGTTTGATTGAAACAAAGATCCCAAGGGGTATTGAGTTTGCGTAAGGCCGTGAGGAGGTGGTTCGGTCCTAACAGAGCTGGTCGACAGACATGAATAAGATTCCATAGTCGATGTTGAGGAACCAGATGCGGTCGACTAGGTGCAGATAGATTTGGTTTGCACTGTCATTGGTACAACTACTCTCGTAGTTGTAGCGGTCTCGACACCTATGACTGATGAGAATACGACGCGATTCATGGTTCCTATACATGACAAGATGAATCATATATGATGTTTTGTGTCATTGACGTTTGATGGGGGAGGAATTTCCATCGTGGTGGCTTACATGAGTGCAAGTCTAGGTTCCTCACAAGGCGTACCAAGAGTACTTTCACTTTCCTATATTTGAAAATTGTGCTTTCTAAAAAGCTGCCAAAAATTTTCCATTAAGGGGCATGCCTCTGTTTCGTGGCTATGACCGATGCAAATGGTGCATGTTACCATGATTCTTACTGAGTAGATGGTGTGAGAAACAACACTACTCTTTGTACCTGAAGTGGACACTCAGAAAGGATTACGTGCAGGGGAATGCTTCCGTTGTTTCCATCTTCGATTTTTTGGTTTTGGGAGGTCCAGCTCCTTTGGGAGTGCTAGAATTAACGCTGCTCTTGCCGCTCTTAACCTTGTGAGATACACACAATTCATTGTATGGTGGAATTGTGAGAAAATCCTGCAATAGCAGTGTGTGATCTTCTCTTGATTAGAGAGATTGGTCTGCGGGATGGGAGTGACCTTGTGAAGGCTATTTGTAAGGTTCTTTGGTTCCTTACATTGATTGACTTGGTGGTCAATTTTATCACATATCTCGCATGTCGTCCTTAGCTGAACATGGGTCCAGATAGGATGGTGCGTCGTTTTGACTCACCTAATGCTTTGGTATTGATAGGGGGTAGGCTTCCTGGGGGTAGTATACCTGACATTAGGTTCTCTTAACTCTGGACTAATTATATCTCGGTGTTGTGTTTCTAATGAACGTATGATGTCGATTAGCGGACACACTTGAGGGGTGTAAGTAAAGTGTTGAGCATGATGGTTGCCTTGACATACTATAAACAATGTCTTTCTTGGGTATTCCCTTCCCTCTGGGCTGGTGAGGTGATTAGATACCATTTTTGTAGTGATTAAAGGCCTGGGAATTTGGCAACCAAATGGTTACATGTGTTTCATAACCTCCAAGTGTTAATAGACAACTGCACAGAGAAATACCAACCCCGGATGGAGCAAAAGGTTGTTAATAATATTTATAAGAATAAAAGAAGAACTAGACGGGAAATGTGCTTAACTGCTCATATTGGTACATACGAGATAGGATCTCATGTGAATGTATTACCAAAGAAGACTTAGAAATGAATGTGATAACCTAAGTTGGAGTGGTCCACTATCGAGATGCACATGGAGAATCAACAAAATATTATCCCATTATGAAGGCTCTCGCAAGTAGTAGTGGATATCGAAGGAGTAAGGGTACTCGCAGAATTTGAAGTTATCCGTATTGTTGATGATACCAACCCCTATCCTATGTTGTTGGGTTTGGATTGGGCTATTGATATGGGTAGCATCATCAACCTCAAGAGTAGAAGTATGGTGTTTTAAATTAATGGAACCAAGGTTATGGTCCCCCTAGACCCTTTATAAGGAGAAAGATATACAAAGTCGGTTCGCGCAGATGATGATGTCGATCATATCTATAAGTTGACTGCACGGGATGAAGACTGGATCAACCCGAAATCAGATGGAAGACTTAATTGGGAGAAGGATAGCTCCTTCTTTTCAAATTCAGATGAGGAATGGATAACTGGCAGAACTAGTTGCATGAAGTCTCTACGTTGCGCTGTAATCGGGTGACAAAATACCTACGGTGAATATCCTCAGAGGTACAATATTTTAATTATTATGGTGGCATGAGTACTGTTAATATGTTTTTATAATAACTTGAAAAAATTGTTCCAGAAGTACAATGATTCCATGCACTTGATATAGCTTTGGGCTCAACCCCAGCATGCCGGTGGGAGACACACAAAGGTAACTTGGCTAACTAGGAAGAATGCACCTGCATGATGCGTCTACGATTTGAGCATCCAAATACTAGAATGGGAGAGACCTATTTTGGAGAAGGCGATTCACACAAACATCTGGCTAGATGGACTAAAGCTTAGGGCGAAGAAACAAAGCCATAATGGGTGCATATATTCATCCATACTTTGGGGAAGGTTCCTATAGACTGGTACCTCGAAACTAAGTTGTGATGAGGAACCAATGAATGGACTACGCTAATAGAAAGTTTGATCCTGACCTTTGTGTTTGAAATTGGGTTAGAATGCCTTGATGAGACACTACAGGATATTCAGGAATTCATCTATGACACCACAAAACCGTCAGTTGAACGCCCCTTTCCAACATGGGACGCATAGATGAAGGACATCATTGACTATCAAAATTTTTCAATTGAAGATAACGAAGAAGACCCAAGGAACATTAAAATCCCTAATTCTAAAGTATAGCACGCAATTTTTGGGCCTACGGTTGAGTCACTAGATGTAACTAAGCCTCTGAAGATTCAGCAAGTCAATATTGGCTCAAAGGAAAAACAAAAATTAGAAAAGATAGGGGACTATTGGGATGACGATACAGTGGGTAAGGTCGCCAAGCTATTGACTGAATATCAAGAATTGTTTCATACAATTTTTTCTGAGCTGAAGGGGATTATAGGATATCTCGAGGTAATGAAGATCACCTTGAAATCATATGCACGACCTATGAAGAAACTCCCGTATAGGCTGAATCCAAAATACAAGCAGAAGGTCAAAGAGGAATTGGAAAAAATGATTGCTACAAGGATCATAGAACCAGTGGAAGAATCAGATTGGGTAAGCCCTATGGTGGTGCAGGAAAAGATAACCAAGGGAGAAATATGGATTTGTGTGGATCTGCACAAATTGAATGATGCTTGCATACATGATATATTCCAAAAAAAAAATTATGATGAAATAATGTGGGAGGGTAGGAGGCCTACTCATTCATGGATGGTTTCTCATGATATCACCAGATAAGAATTGCACCGGAAGATAGAAACAAGACAACCTTTACGATAGAGTGGGGATCCTTTCAATACACGGTCATGCCATTCAGTTTGAAGAATACGCTAGCATTCTTCTCATGCGTGGTAGTAGCTACATTCAAAGAATATATCCATAAATTCTTAAAAGTATACTATGATGACTGGATTGTATTTGGATTATTGAAGAAGTATAAGAGCTGATACCATGCTGAGATACTTTTTAGAAATATCATATCTCGCTCAATTTGAAAAAAGTGTATATTCTACTGTCCCATTCAGATTCTACAGTCATATTGGCCGTAAAATATTGATGGTGGATCCAACAAAGATTGATGTTATTGTTAACCTGGAATTTCCCACAAATGTAAAATAGCTGTGCTCAATTTTGGGGCATACAAGGTATTACCGAAAGTTTATTCAAGGCTACACACTAATCACTGTGCCCATGGAGAAGTTGTTGAGGAAATATGTCTCATTTTTTGGGACGTAGAATACCAGAAGAGATTTGAATTTCTTAAGGAGAAGATGGTCACTGCGCTCATATTGGTCTTTCCAGACTGTACAAAGGAATTCCATGTATATGTTGATGCCTCCTGCATCGTGCTGGGAGTTGTCTTAGCACAACCAGGGAGCCGGAGAGATTTACCACCCTATTGCATTTGCAAGTAGGAAATTGGTAAGTGTGGATCATAACTACTCGACCACGAAGAGGAAAGGATAAGCTATGGTCTACACACTATAGAAGTTCCACTACTATCTATTGGGAGGCCATTTTAAGATGTTTAATGACCACTCTGCTCTGAAGTACCTGGTCAACAAGATTGTGTTGGGGGGGGAGATATGCATATGGTTGTTGTTATTTCAAGAATATGACTTTGAAGTAATTGTGAAACTTGGGAGACTAAATGTTAGGCCAGACCATCTGTCACGCATTGAAAGTGGAGAAGAGCCAACTAACTTGGAATACAACTTACTAGACATGCAACTATTTCACATTAAAGTAGCCAATGATCACTTTGCAAATATTATTCATTTTTTTACCACTAGGAGTGCACCCACATAATATATGATGAAACAGAAGAAAGATCTGGTCATGCACGTAGCTAATTTTACTTTTATTGCTGGCTAGCTGTACAAAATGGCCGCATATGAAGTCCTAAGAAGGTATGTGTTGGAATTTGAAAGACGAGATATATTAGCCAAGGCTCATGGAGGATTTGCAAGAGGTCATTATGCAGGGAAAGAAACTGCGTAGAAGATTTTATGAGTTGAGTTATGGTGGCTCACGGTGCATAGTGACGCACATGAGTATTGTCGTGCTTGTGATGTATGTCAAAGGATGGGGAGATCGTACTCAAAGATGAAATTACCTTGCACCCACAAGTGATTTTGCAAGCTTTTGATAAATGGGCCATTGATTTTGTCAGACCCATCAGTCCCCTAGGAAAGAAGACATGTGCACGCTACATAATCACTGCGACATACTATGTGACCAGATGGGCTGAGGCTAAGCATGTGAAGGATTGTAGTACAAAAACATCTGCACACTTCATTTTTTAGAATATCTTGACTCGGTTTGGGTGCCCTAAGATTTTGATGAGTGATTAGGGTACACACTTTGTGAATGAAACTGTCAAGCTCTGACTGAAGAATTTCAAATTCATCACTAGAAGAGTACTCCATATCATCCACATGAAAATGGTGCGGTGGAATCTTTTAATAAGATCTTGAAGGTCGCACTCACTAATATTTACAATGCGAATAAAAATGATTGGGATGTCCACATACCTGCAGTTCTGTGGGCATACAGAACCACATGCAAGAAATTGACAGTGAAGACACCTTTCATAATGGTGTATGGGTAGGAAGTTGTTATGCCTATGGAGTATATTGTCCCAAGTTTGTGCATTGCAGCAATCACTAATATGGTTGAGGAGGATATTATGGAAGAACGATTGTCACACATGGTCACACTGGAAGAGGACTGATTCATCGTAGGATTCCATCAACAGGTGCAAAATGCGCACGAAAAGGCTTGGCATGAAAGTCACATTATACATAAGGTATTTAAAGAAGAGGATCTAGTTTTTTTATACGAAAAAAATTTTGTGTGCCACCCACGGAAGTTCAAAATGCATTGGCTCAGATCGTATATTGTCAAGGAAATCACAGAGGGAGGTGTAGTACACTTGGCCACATTAAGTGAAGAAGACCTTCCTAGGTATATAAATGGATTGAATCCATACATGGATGATCCTCTCCCTGCACACACCAAATGACTATATGGCTGGAAGTACGAGTCTGCGCAACAAGAATGGCAGATGCAAAGATAGGTGCAATGATTGTACAACAACTGCACTCAAAGATTGAATCAATCATATAGGTGCCAGAACATAGCCATTGGAATAGTAAATATGGACAAGATAATGTTCTTACCATTTGGAGGAGTGGATAAAATTCATTTAATGAGGGGATTATGCCATATTTGGAGCCGTTTTAGCATTTATGGGGCTACATTAATGAGAAGAAGACCATTTAAGACATACCTATGCTATAAATATGATTGAAAGGGTCATATTAGTTCCCCTTTCTTTCCATGTGATTTGTTCTCTCTACTCCTTGTGTGCTGTTTGAAGCTTATGTATGGACTCGACCCGATGTTTGAGGATGAGTTTCACCGTTGAGGGTTGGCTCATCTCATTCTGCCAAGTATGACTGCCACTAATCCCACACCTTCTATGACATTGGCCGAGGAGACCCTTGCGCAGGCCACTAAGACCCCTGCACCAGTCCAACTGCAAAAATCTAAGAAGGGGCAGGCCTCAGGGTCCTGAGAGTTACAACGCCAAAAGACCCTGAAGCCTTGGTTGACCACTGTTGAGCACCGGAAGTGACCAATGGTTGAAATACCTGAAACAATTATGGAAGAGTATG
Organism: Pinus albicaulis; assembly: GCA_034641835.2. Taxonomy (NCBI): domain Eukaryota; kingdom Viridiplantae; phylum Streptophyta; class Pinopsida; order Pinales; family Pinaceae; genus Pinus; species Pinus albicaulis. Next base: position 22,952 of record JAXQQM020092009.1, read on the forward strand.
TCGTGGAGGTGGTAAATCCCATCTAGTGGCTACCTACATATGTATCACCGCACAAAACCTTGGTGAAGGTCCCCAAATATTTAGACAAGGTGCTATCATATCTCAACATGTCATTGATCCCCGAAGATGTGCCTGTCGAAGGAGATATGTTTGCGAAAATCCCACTATTAAAGATGGAAGACTGAGAGTTGGCTGACCAAGAGAAATTCCCTGAGCTTGCGCCTTCAATGTACCTAGAGAAGATCTCATACTATGGTGGGGTGGTGAGGGTTGAACTAAAGTCCTGGGCGCTAGTCCTACAAAAATTGAGGTTGCTAAACCTCTTGCACGTTCCTCACTTTGGGTGAAGCCCTATCAACGAAATATGTGTGCACTAGTTTCTCACCTTGGTGCACGATGACTGCCTATGGATAGGAGGGACGATTCTGATTTATGATGTGCTAATCCATCATATGACCAACCTGCCTGATCAAGGGGAGGAGCCTACGATGGCTTTTGGAGGAAGAATACAAGAGCACAAAGTTGTTGAGGATGCTAAGGAGAAATTCAAGGTCTCGTGCAATACCCGGGAGTTCCTGGTCCATGAGATCAATGACCCAATAGTTTAGATTGGCATGCTAATCCTCATGTACAAGATGATGCAGAAGTGTCGGCCGAAGGAAGTTCCAACCCATGTAATTGCGTTAGATGGGCAGTGCAAGAAGGTCATGCAATTCAATTGGTCCAAATATCCCTGCACTAAATTTTTGGCCAATGTTCGAGAAGTACAGGAGGAAGGAAAAAATTTCTATTATGCTTGGTTGTTGCTACTCATCGTGATAATTGGGTGGAAGACGCTGAAGGACACCCAATTCCCTAACGTTGAGTTGGACCTGTGTGAAGCTGCGTGATATGCGACAGTATGGAATTCTAAGTTTTCCTCTAGAATCACAAGAATAAGGTTTTTTGGATACTCTTCGACTCTACCTTATTTCAGGCAATCCAGTCAAGGCCGCGGTTGTCGCTGACCCTCTATAATAAATACAATCATGTCACAGATTTTAAAGCCACCTTTCATAACATGGACATTCACTTGAAGGGCACTGTGGAAGGAGTATGGTACAAATTACCATACCTAGTCATAGAGGATGACCTGGTGCACATAACAACAGAATGGCCACTTGAATGGTTAGAGTTGCACACCACTCGGGGTGCCTTCTCGGCTACACTAAAGACTCCTACCAAGCCATGCACGACCAATGAAACTCGACAGAAAGGTAAGGACACAGAGACAGAGCCCAAGCCTACCACAACGGGGGAAACTATTGATCTAGAGAAGGAGGAAGAGGAGAAAGACAATGGTGGTACCAGGGCACCTACAACACAGACATCCAAAGGAACTAAGAGAGGATCTCAAACCTCCCCAGGCCCACACAAAAAGAGGAAGGGATCCAAGCGGGCAGGAACAAAGGACCTGACACTCAAAGAAGATGACCTCAACGAGATTGAGAACACGATCAAGACTGCCATTAAGGACCTATGGAATGATATGGAATCACAATAAAAATCATTTCATGAGGGTGTGCAATTGAGTCTTCAGGAGCTGAAAATTCAAGCGAGCGCGATTCAAGAAAGCATGAAGCAAGCGAGCTTGCAGCAAGCGAGTGTGGCGACATCCAACCTCATACAACCAAGTGCGCATCCCATTCACATGGTGCCGCGATCACCCTTGGATAAATGAATAATGCAGATTCCAGGACCTTCCATTACAGTAGAGCCACATGAGTTGCGCGCTAATGTGCAAGCCTGTGCAGAGGTTGGCATCGATTTGGCGATGCTACTTGGAGGAAAAATCCACCCAATACACACAATTATTGTAGACGAGTTACAGTACCGAGAGTTCCATGCATTCAAAGTGGCCATAGAATCTCAAAAATAAGAAACAATGATGTAGACGGAGCAACGCAATGTAGAGGAGGTGCACTGAGCAGTCGAGGATTTCCATGACGTGCTAGAATCCATGATTGATTGCTTGTGCGGTAACCTGCCAGAAGTCACTGTCCCTACCTTAGCTGTGCCAACATCAAAGCTAGAGATCCTGGTCACCGTGTTTAAAGCATCACACACAAAAATCCAGACCGTTCGTGTAGAATTTAAGAAGCAGATCACCGAGCTGCAAATGATGCTCCAACCAGAGACACTACCAAAGGTCCAATCATAGTGCACGACCAAATTAAAGGCACCAACTGACAGCGTCACAACAACAGTTGCAGAACATGGTACATTTTTGGATGAGGCCATGGGTGTTTTGAATTTTGTTCAGAATGACCTAATGGTCCAAAATTTAAGGAATGAACTCTGTATTAAAGAGCAGTAATTCACAGAGATGACAATGGCGGCCCCAACCTCGGTGACATCACAGAGGCTTTCCAGACTACATGAAGGCAAGCCCATTCAAAAGAAGATTGAGGACCTACACCGACACAAGTAACTACTTGAGACGCATATGAAACGTTGGGACAAGGAAGTCATACAACTTTCACAAAGCCTCAACAACACCCTCAAAAACCCGTAATAGACTCAACGTAGCATTATCATGGCAGCTGAGGGGAAAACAACAACCAAGTTGGTGGATGAAGCATAGAGCGCTGCCACGCAGAGAATTGAAGTCATAGTGCCACTCAAGAGCTATGTGGAAGCATTGAAGGCAAAGATGAAGGTGAATGCCCCACAGTGACTTGGGATGAGTCACGAGATTATGTTGGGGGCCTCATGGAGCACAACCCCCATTGGTACTTTTTTGGATAATTTTGGTTAAGTTTTTTTGTACACGTTGCGTGCAGATGGTCAAAGGGGCTTTGGGCCGAGTTAGAGTCCCTTAATTATTGTAAAGGGTTAAAGGGAAAAACCATGAGTCTCAAACCATGGTTTGAGACCATGGTATGTGCGAATTTTTCATAATATAAATATGTAAGAGTTGATTGAGGAAGGATAAGAATAGATGAATGAAATATTGGATCATTTTTGTTATGCATTATTGTTAGTCTGGGTTTTTGTTTGGGTAGAAAGGCTCCTACTGGCTGTGTGCGTGGACACCTATGTCTTGAGCTATGTGTCGACTCTGCTGCTGTGTGCACAAAAAAATAGATTGTATGGAATTACAAATCTATTAATAAAGAAACCATTTTTGGCGAACTCAGATTCTTATGTGATTTACTGTTTTAGATTATCTGTTATCTATTGTAAATATGGATCTCTTCTGTTGTTGCGTATTTACCTCTGTAAATGGTTAATTTGATCTATAACATAGTTACTGATCAAATGGGAACTATTACCTCAAAATAGGAATGCTAACAAAAAAAACATCAGAAAACCATGAAAAAACAACCCAAAAACGAAAAAGTTGTATTCTGGAATAACTTTTTTTTTTTTTTTTTTTTTTTGTTCGGGGTTAATTTTCAACATTTTTTAAAAGTGGAAGTAAAAGTCAATTTTTTTGTGCAAAAAACAACTTTAAAATGAGAATTTTTGATGTTGGAATAACGTCGCCAATTTTGTGTGTGCAAAAAACAACCTGAAAATGAAAATTCTTGATGCTGGAATAACGTCGCCAATTTTGTTTGTGCAAAAAACAACTTGAAAATGAAAAGTGTAAAGTGTTGATGCTGGAATAACGTCGTCAATTTTTTGTGTGCAATAAACACCTTGAAAACAAAAAGTGTTGATGTTGGAATAACACTTTTTTCTTTGAGGGCTAAATTGTCAGCAATTTTTAAAAATGACATTAGAGATAAATATCATGACTCTGAAAAACCTTAAAATTTCAACGATAAACACGACATCAAAGATAAAATATCAAAAGTCTTAAAATTCCAATAATTTTTAGGCATGGTATTAAAGATAAAATATCATGTCTCTGAAAAGCCTTAAAAAACCAAGGATGAAATTAAAGATAAAATATCACCTTTATAAAAATAAATAACGGTTTTTAGTCATCATATTAAAGATAAAATATCACTTGTAAAATTAAAAAAATTAAACAAAAAAGCTTTAAAAAATTATATAAAATAAAAAAAGAAAAAGTTCAAAAAAACACACATTGATCTAAAGAATTTTTTTTTTAACCCAAAATCAAAAAAGAAAAACAATTTTTTTTTAAAATAAAAAATTAAAAAAAATTAAAATTAAAAAAGAAAATTAAAATAATTAAAAATTAAAAAAAATAAATAAATAGAAATTTAAATTAAAAAAATAAAAATAAATTTAAAATAATAAAAATTAAAAAAAAAGAATTAAAACCAAAATTTAAAAAAAAAATTATATAAATATTTGAATTTTTTGTTTTGGGTTTAAATTTAAAAAAATAAATGTAAAAAAAAAAAGAATAATAAATTATATATATATATTATTTTATAAAAATAACAAATTAAATTAAAAAAAAATAAAAAAATAAATTAAAACTAAATTAAAAATAAATAAATAAATAATTTCCCCAACCATCATTGCCCTGGGACCACTGGGCTTGGCCGACGAGCACTTAATTTTTTTTTTTTTAATTTAATTTGTTTTTTTTAAATTTATTTCTTTTTAAATAATTTTGTTTTTTTTTTTAAATTTAAATATTGAGTTATGTTTTCTTAATTTAATTTATATTTGCAAATGTATTTGTTTTTAATTTTTTAATTTTTTAATTTTTTTTAATTATAAATTAACAAAAAAATGAATTATTATTATTATTATTATTATTATTATTATTATTATTATTATATAATGTTCTGTTTAATTTTAATTATTTTTTATTTTAGTATTTTGATTATTTTAATTTTATTTATTTATTTAATTTTATCATTTTTTTAATTATGTTATTGTTATTGTTTTTGTTTTTTGTTTTGTTTTTCCTTTAAATCTTGTGTTTTTTATTTTTCCTTTTATTTTTATTTGTTTTTTTATTTTTGTTTTACAAGTTTTTTTTTTGTTTTTTAATACTTTTATTGGTTTTTTTTAATATATTTTTTTATATTTGATATTTTTTTGTCATGTCTTTTTAGTTTATTTTTATGTTTTATTACCAAGATGAAAATCACCACTCTAAACAAAAATTATTGATGTTGCATCAACGCTTTTATAAATATAGCATGAAAATCATTAACATTTTAAACAAATGTTCATACTTGATAAGTAAAAAATCATCACTTTTCAAAATCAACATGAAAATCATGACATTTAAAAAAAAATCAAATAAAATTTAAAGTTACAAAAATATGCTAAAAATAACAAAGGTAATTCTACATCACCATTTTTGAAAATCGACATAAAAATCATGACTTTTAAAAAAAAAAGTCATAAGAAAATTTAAAGTGCCAAAATGATGCTAAAAAAAAAAGGGTGATTATGCATCACCACTTTTCAAAATCGGGTGTTTTTTTGCTACATCAAAAACGTAGGTACCAGTTTAGTTACCTATTTGATCGTTAACTATGTTCCATGCACAAGTATTAGGCTATGTTAGATAAGTAGATTTGAATTAAGTACAATTAACTCCTACGCACAAACTTATCTCGAAATATTCTCTGATATTCTATGAAAGGATTAGATCTGTTACCATTAACTGTGCTTGCTCAAATCTGTTATATTATCTACAATAATTCTTGTTAGATATACCACATCAAAAGCTCCCTCACGGTGTGGAAACCTGTTTCCAACACCCCCCCCATACTGCTTCGAGTGAGACGTTGGTTTGTGCAAGTAGATCACTGCCGAAAGGGCCAGTAGTTGGAGGGTTTTGTTGGTTGCGAAAATACTCTGAACCTAGGTTAGGACCCCTTAAGCCAACAAGGCCCATTTTAGACCTCAAAATTTCTCTAATGTACAATTCACTATTAAGAATGAAGAGAAGATTACCAATACTGGAGGAGAAAGAAGACTGAACAAAATATGAATGAGATGCAACAATGACATATGACCATGAGGTCATAAATTTTGTACCACGAAGTCTTATGCAGGAGCCTTGACCCACCCTAAATAAAATTTGACTTTTCAGACATTCCATAAGGCAAATGTGGGCAAGAGAATGATATTTCCTCATATTCGATTAAGTTTGTTAATTATTTGCTCTAATTTCTATCGATTATGAGTGATCTTAGAGATATGATTGGATCCTTCCAGTGACCTGATCCATATATTAATGTGTCATTTATAAATTGTAAGGTCTATGATGTTTTGAGTGGGGATAAAGGCTTAAAAAGGCTCATTCCAATGAAGACTAGGCTGCCATGGCTCCATAATATTATGTAATATAATATATCCTTATGAAATTATTGAGTGAGGTTCTTGTTATGAAATGGAGAGTATATTTTTTGTGTGAATGCATGGAATTAATGTGTGTTTATCTTGCATATAATTTTTGTTGAATTCATTCAACTATGTGTGTTCAACCACTGAGAGAGAAGCTGTAAGTATTATATGCAAGCTTGAAGGATGAAGATGAATTTGCATACAAGAAGAGAGAATGATCCACCATTGATCACAGGATGTATCAATGATGATCTATTAGTGAAGGAGGCAATTATAGTCGGGCCAAAACTTGGTTGACCTAAGGATCAAACGTTCCAACATAACTAACTACCATGATCAGTTTCGTCCCAATTTAACACGCCTAGAAAACAAATGACTTCCGACTAGCTTTGAACATTGTCGAACCCAGTCAGGCTTCTTGGAGTAGTCAGTCTTGAATTTACCCAATAATTCTCTTTTCCTTTCTTAGTATTGACACTTGATTACCTAGACCTAACGACTTGTAAGTGGAAACTCGATTTCAAGAAATTAAGTCTAGATCACATGGTTAGATGGTCATCCTATGACGTCAACAATTTTGGAATGTTGGGGAGCTTGGGGTTTTATGAGAATATGATTTCCATTGTCGCAGTGAAGGTGAGAAAGGTGTCATATTCGTGGGCCCATACCCACAAGAAATATAATTTGAAGAGACCCCAGAAATGGTCATTATCACAAGGTAAATAGTTTTAGGTTCGAATATTGGTGATTCAAAGGTACATTTGCAAACTTAGCATTGAAATGGATAAGAGAAGCTAGAGATCAAAATCCTCAATGCATAAACACATTTTTCCATTGAAAATATTCTTAATTTTAATTGCAAATTTAAACAATATGTTACATCAATGTCACCTCAACCACAAATAAAAATAAAATGTCTTCGAAATATTGAAGAGAATCAATATCCTTAGGATTTTCCTTCAAGATCACATCTAGCTACTGATGGTTGATTTCTGTAGAGTGACATCAAATTATAGTACAAAATTGTATTTAGGTACTATCCCAAATTGAAAATTACTAGCGTTAAGGGATAGATATAGAAGAAAATGAATGGGGGAGAGGAGAAGATACAAGCTAAATTATTTAGCCCATATTCAACCAATGAAAATCATTAAATAAACCTATTTTTCTCGGTTGTACAAACTCTTCACAAAAACAACATTCATGCACAGTCAAATATCTATTATAGCCACCTTACCTAGGCTATGATCATGGCCATCTCAATCATCCATGCCATCTCCAAATGTACCTTGATTTAAACTAGAATTAGAGTAATCTTTCATACCAGACACACTCACTTGAAATTTAATAGATAATGTTTATTTTGAAATAGACTATAGGCATCCTCCTCACCTAATGTTACCACTTTGTGTGTGAGTCATGCACCAATTCAACTAAGTGAGAGGTTAACTCGGCCGAGTTGGAAAATTATGAGTTAACCTTAGTGTGAAAAAACTGGTGATATCTCAATGTGAGGGTAATAATGTTGAAACGATTTTTCATCTCAAGGTTGTGTGAGAATTGTCATTGATATTTTTTAATTCTATGGCAATGATTCCTATTATTAGTCTGTCATATACATAGATGATTACAACTAAAATGGAATAATAACTAGATTCTACATAAAATACGTTGATGGATTCATAGATGGTGAATCATAAATTTTAAAATAATTGTTAATATAGATGTAACAAGCCTTAGGTGTTTGTTTACATCCATACAAGGTGATTTTGAGGCTATATGTTAAATCCTGCATTGGAAAGCCAAAATTTGAACTTCAAAGCAACATTTCCATGGAAATTAAAGCTTGTACTTGCTAAGAAAATATCATTATTATGATGATAGTTTGGGAATATTTATAAAAATTTTGTCATTTCCTTAATAATTTTCAAGGTTCCAATGATATGTGTGATAATTTCATAAGGGGAGTACTCAAGGCTGAAGTTGTCAAGAAGAATCTAGTAATGTAAGTGTTACCACTGATGTCAAACAATGTTTTCATTGATGCCAAAGGTGGTTAGTGATTTCTCAGTCCCTGCTATTTGTTCATGTCATTGGTAAGTCGTTGCTTAGCTAAGGTCAAGGATGGAGCATTATTTGGAGGAATTTTAGATACATAAGATTAGCTCAGATGTTCCCATGAAGTGCTTAGATGGGTAGCCCTCAAAGACCTTTCTAATGGTATATGTAAATCTGCAAAATAACTCAAGGATCACAAGTTATGGAAATTTAATGTTTGTTAGGATTCCAAAGTTCAATGTTCCACTTAGAATTGACAATGCATAATACTAGCCACGTGGCAAAGGTGACATTGAATAGGTGACATCATCATGATTCTAGCACACATATGACCTTAGAAAACTAAGGGCACAATTCCATAGTGGATAGGGTTTTCGGATCTGTAATGGATAAGGTTCTAGAAATTTAGCGATGGAATTTAAGTTTGGAATTTAAATATGGATTTTTTCCAAAGTTAGAATATCACTAAACTATAGTCCAAACACTATATTTGGAATTAAAATAGGCTGATAAATTACAAAATAGAAAAAATTAGAATGCTATTTCTACAAAGAACATGATGTTTTACAAAGAATGTGATTTTTACAGGAAGAGAAAAAATTAATATTGTTAACAACAAGAGAATACAAAGATTAAAGAAATTGAAATAGCATTATGGACAATAGTTAACCCAAAATAGAAATTAAAAAATGCTGTTAAATTGCAAAACAATGTGTTGGGAATGAATAGAAAGAAGTATCACTCAAACCGAGTTACACCAAAAATAAATTTTGAAGTTGAAATAAAAATGCACAATTACTTCAAGCTAAAGAAAATACAAATATTAAATTAATTGTTTAATCAATTAAAGAACATAGAGAAGAAACAATGAAGACAATAATTAAGAAAAAAACTAGAATTAAAACAATTTGAAGAAGTTAGAGTTTTATTTCAAAGCAACATGGAGAGAGTGGAAAAATAATTGTTCACATGCAAACTGTGAATAAAATTTCTAAGTGATTGAACAACATGAAAACAAAGAGATTAAAAAAATAAAACAACAATTATTTGAAAATTAGAGGTGAAGTTAAACTAATTATTAATATTAAAATTAGCATCTCTAAAATATTTATAAGAAACAACTTAGTATGAGCACAAGAGGCAATAAAATTTCCAAATAATGCATTGGTAATTAGATGTGTTTTATGAATTGATATAGGTGACTGAGTGAGCAGAATAAAGAATTTATCTATACATAAAAGGAATTGGGTGTTTAAAGAGATGAAACAATATTAATATGAGTAAGTGTCTATTGATATGAGTTTGAAAATGAATGAAAGAGGGATATACATGGTTCAACAGGTTGGTTCTTGCACATGAGGGACTCAATTATTCCTTTAGGTTGGTTCCTAATAAAAAATAAAGGGAGTTGGTGCTTCTTTCTGGTTGGTGCCAACAAAACAAATCAGGGGTTGGTGCTCCTTTCAGTTGATGCTAGAAAATATGATTATACCAACAAGTTGAAGCTTTCCTATAGAAAAGGTTTTAAGAATAAGATTGATGGTAAATCCAGTTTCTTAATACCAATTCACTCCCCCTCTCAATATTATCCCTTCTAGCAATAAGTTTGTGTGTGATATTCCCTAGTAGACAAAATATGTGAGTAGTGCTTAGCCAAATTTACTTTCTCATACAAAATCCAATCTCGCCTTATTTAAATGATGCACTAGCACTCTCATAATCAACTTTCAAATGAAGGGATTGATTAAAAAAAACGCTCAACCCAAAATTATGTGAAAATTTCTGAACACAGAAACCCTATTGTAGAATATTGATTTACTTCTCCTACTTGTTTGAATTAATTAACAAGTTATTTAACTGAATATTTAGAAAAATATCAAAGAAAACACAATATACAACCTACAAATATACATATCATTTACTGAAACATAGCACACATAGGAAAAAGGACACACATGATTTTTCGGTCAAATGTCCCTGGGAAAACCTAATGTGGGAAAACCGGTGCAACAACTCTTTGAGGGTTTTTTTATTAAGAAGAATATGAATACATCACGGGCACTAGTAGTGGTTTGACCGATAGAGAAATTCACGGTAGTTGTACCTTATCACTTGGAGACATAAAATACGGCTGATTCAAAACATTAAGGAATTACTGAATATGAGCCCTTTCTGGCCCACTGGAACCCCAACGGTGTCCCTCCAGCTTCTGTCTCAGCCTTTACTGCCTAGCGTAGCCTATGCACAACCTCTGTTCAACATAGGCTGCCCCTCCGTCATTCTTCTAGGCTCTGCACTGCCTCTATGTCACCCTGAAGCCTATGTGTCAGCCCCTGCTCTGCCTCTGCGTTAGCCTGGCTGGGCTATGTCCCTCCTGCTGGCCTTTGTGATGCCTGGTACAGATCTGCCCCTTATCGATCTTCTCGTCACCAACATTGCAAGCTCACTCTAAAATTCTCATCAAACCACACCCCAAAATTTCGACTTAGCTTAAGTGCTATTGCAATGTGTATGTGTACCTCCAACTAACCCCAAGCCTTCCTTTAATAATTTTCTCATTGAGAAATCAACAACCGTGATATAAATACTAATAAAAAACTATGATTAGAGAAAGAAATTGAAGGACATCACCCAATAAATGATAGAAAAAATAGTCTGGTTGCATCTCATCACTGAAGCACCCTATAATTCTATTATGCACTATCTCTCTAGAGCCTCTGCGCTGTTGTTTATCTACACTATGTAAAAACTGCCCATCTACACTACTGAAGTCCCATCAGCCTTTGCGCTGCTGCTGCCACTGCACTACACTGATCCACTCTTCAGTGTCCCAGCACTGCCTTTGCTTCTCCATGATCTTCTGCACCCACTGACTCTAGTCATCTTTCTACTGTATTAAGGCTCCCGTAGCTCATATGCGATCTGAGAGTTTAGGCACCTCAAGGATATCACCACCACCATCTGTAGCTCAATATACAGAACTATGCCACCCCACCTCTTCTCTCGAGGTACATGAGCACTCATAGCCACATCGTCATCGCTACCATCATCCCATTTCACTGCTACTGCCTTGCAATCTGAATCTTCCTTGCCCTTCTTCTTAGGACAAGTATTGGCGAAGTGTCCCAACTCGCCACATTTGAAGCATTAGACCTTGGATAGGTCCTTCTTATTCTTCCTTTGATGTCACTGTCCCTTAGATGCTAAGGCTACATATTCCTCATCCTCTTTCTTTATCTTGACTCCTCCGCTATTGAATTCCCTCTTGATTAATCTACGGATCTCCTCTTGATGAAGGATTTCCCACACGTGCCCCCAATTTGGAAGACGTGTTTTGCCCAAGATACTTTGGACAAAGGTCTCCCACTCATCGATGACTACATTCAGGGTAGTCCTCAGCATGAGTCCATCATTCAGAGTTTCCCTCGTGGTAATCAAGTGGTCTCTGATAGTCTGCAATATGAAGAGGAAGGGATCAATCTACTCCCCCTTATGCATCTACAACATTCGCATCTGATTCTCCAAAAGCATCTTCCTCTGGACAAACCTACATCGATACTACTTGGTCAATGTTTTCCACACCTCGTTTGTCGTCTTATTCTTGGCAATGTGCGGGACCACGTGATCTTTTACTCCATCCATGTTCAAGCCCTGAGATTGTGCCTGATTTTCATTGAAATTATTCAAAGCATCAACATCGGTTTGCATAGTTAGGACATTCTCTGCGTGGTCTCTGATACCGTACTCATCCAGGACTATTAGGATTCTGGCTTTCCAAATAGCAAAGTTAGACACACCATCCAACCTATCCCAATCTCTAAGTCCGTATAGGGCCATCTTTGCTCAAGAAAGTCAAAGAAATTTCTCTTCTCTCTTCTACTACTACTACACTCAGCAAAAGACTTGGGTTTCATGGCAATAGAGACCCTATAGAGAATATTCTCCCTCTGAAAAATGATTTTCCTCTCGTAGATCCTCCGCCAATTCTATCAAATCAACCCTCTACAATCACTCCTCTTGATTGAATCTTAGATTTCTTGGCAAGAAAATATGTTGAGGGAATGTTTCCCCTTACTTTGTTAATTTTTATAGGCACGGTTCTACACTAATAAAACCGATGCCCCTCTAGTAAATTTGAAGATAAAAAACTACACTTCCAACCCTGGCAATCGCACAATGTCACTCCAACTTGGACTATGACACCCTCTTGGGACTATGTCAGCCTCTGCGTTAGCTTAAAATGAGCCTAACAGGCTCTGTGTCACCCACTAAGGCCTGTGTCAGCATCTGTGTGAGAAGACTAGCTCTGTGTCACCCTTCTACTGGTTTTGTGTTGTCCCTCTTATGATGCGCTGACTATTCCTGGATTTTTCATCTTCAACTGCCCTCCTGTAGCTTAAATTCTTCAGCCACTTGCTGATGGCTTTAGCTTGATCTACAATCGCTCTGATACCATGTGAAAATTTCTGAATGCAGAAACCCTATTGTAGAATATTGGTTTACTTCTCCTACTTATTTGAATTAATTAACAATTTATTTAACTGAATATTCAAAAAAATACCAAAGAAAACACAATTTGCAACCTACACATATCCAAATAATTTACTGAAACATAGCGCACATATGAAAAAGGACACACATGATTTTTCGGAAAAATGTCCTCGGAAAAACCCGATGTGGGAAAACTGATGAAACGAATCTTTGAGGGTTTTTTTATTAACTAGAATCTGAATACATCAAGGGAGATAGTAGTGGTTTACCAGATAGATAATTTCATGACTGTTGTACCTTATCAATCGGAGACAAGAAAATATGGGTGATTCGAACCCTTAAGAAATTACTGAATATGAGCCCTTTCTGGCCCACTGGAACCCCAACACTATCGATCCAACCCCTGTGTCAACCTTTCCTACCCAACGCATCCTCTATGCAACACAGGATTTCCCTGCTTCACCCTTCTGTGCTCTGCATTGCCTCTGCGTCAGCCCCTACGTTGCCTCTACGTCAACCCCTACGTTGCCTCTGCGTCAGCTTGACTGGGCTACATCCCTCTTGCTTGCCTCTATGCTTCCTGGTATGTATATTCCTCTCTGATGTAAGTATTCTTGACCTTAGATCATAACATCCCTTGCCGATCTGCCCCTCACCAGCACTACAAGCTTACTAAAAAATTCTCAGCAAACCGCGTCCCAAAATTTTGACTTAGCTCATGTGCTACTGCAATGTGTGTGTGTACCTCCAACTGACCCCAAGCCTTCCTTTAATACTTTTCTCGTTAAAAAATAAATGGCTAAGATTAGAGAAATCTTGATCCACATCACTTAGAACATTCTCACCACATGTAAATTAATTCACTTTACCTAAGTTAGAATTAGGGTCCCCATTAAATAATTTAATTATTTGAACAACTTTTACACTGGGTGGAATTTCTCCAAATGACTTCTAGGTCTTGGAGATCTCATGTGTTCTAGCCCCTACACAAATTTTTGGAGCTAGAGCACATCTAATGCTACCCAAAACATCAAAAAATTAGACTATCATTTATCTCATGATTGGAAAATTTAATTGGAGAATTCTCAACAACACACAATTTCGTCCAATTCATTTCTTAGCTAGGGAAAAACCAAGGAGAATAAAATTATATGGAAAGGAAGCAATATAAAGTGATGGTAAAGGTATATAATACTATTTATATTGATGTTGCATATAAGGTTGTAGTTGTGCTTGAAAATAATAGAAGAGGACCCACTTTTGAAATTTTACCCAATATTGGAAGCATACTCGTAAAACATGTTACAAAATTTGAGAATGAAGTTCATGAAGCTTAAAGGTTGGAGAAAACATTTATAAGATTTTAAGACAATAGAAAATTAAGATAACTACAAGAGGATGGTTAAATTTTGTTTGAATATTCAACAAAGGGTAAGTTCTCAGATTCATCAATGAGAAAATAAATCCTCCTGTCACCTAAGAAACATATGCCATAGAATATTGAAGATCCAAGCGTCTAGGGACATGAATTTGAATAAAATGATTAAGAATGATATCCAATAATATGCCAAATTTTAGCCATCTATCACTTCCATTGAATTATGGGTATAATTCTGCAACAAATATGAACATATATATAGAAAGGCCTAGATTTGATAAGAATAACCAGCTATTCTACACGTTACTTCATAATTGTATTGGTTATGTCAAGATCTAAGAATATTTTCAATATGGAAATATTATTTTGTAGATTATCTATGGCATTCCAAAAAATGGGATTGTTATTACCTGTAGAGAGACCAAATTATTTGGAAGTGACCCTAACCAAATTTGGACTAGCTTAAGTAACAACCATGCCACACTCAATAGATCTAGAATTAAAGACATTAACCAGTGATAAATTTTCCCTTTTAAACAAATCTATTGGAACTGATGCTTTTATTGTAGTCAGTTCCTAGATAGGGAACCATGTCAAAGCATCAGGGTAAGGGGATTTATAAATATGGTTGCTAAAGGATTTAAACACCTTGTTTAAATAAATAAATCCCTACCTTCCATAGGTCCAATAGAAGGGCTAGTATTCAACCATGAAAAAAATAGATTGAAAAATTATGAAAGAACATTGAAAGAAATATTAGATAACATCTATACCAAACTTGAACATATAATTCACCTAATAAAAGTATTAAGCATAGAAAAAACATTAAATATATCAACAATAAAACACATCTCGATTATATGGAATCAGGGCAACAATTTCCACATGAAGAGAAATAATATAAACAAAATGTCTATATTAACAACCCAATGTTGACTATAAAATTTCCGGGGGAAATAAAGGAAGGTGATTCTAACTTAGTCTCTTTTATTTTCAAAACAATTTCAAAATTGTTAGAAGATCATATTATGAAAACACAGGAAAATGCTCACATAGTAAAAAAAATTTCCATGTTGTTAGGTCCCTATATTACTAGTAGAGTCCCTTATTGTTGTTAGTGTAACCCCTTTATTTTTATTATTGTACCCTTGTAACCCCCATATTGTTATTATTGTGCCCTTAAATTATTATTGTTAGGTCGGCTAGGATTACATTGTGGCCCCATGGACTCCTATATATAGAAAGGAGGTTTTGTAATTTGGATCATCCAAGAATTGTTCATTCATGTAATGTATTGGAGGTTTCCTCATGCTTTCTATTTCTAAGGCCCCGATATCTCTTTTATTTTATTTTTGAGCTGAAGTCAACATTTGCATGTAGGCTTGGGATTCTAGGGTTTTGCTGCTCCAAACAGGTCATCGTAGCATTTTCGATATAACATTTTTTCTACGAAGGTTCAAAAGCTGAAATTTTTAGAGTGCGAAGTAAACATCCAGAGGCATATCATCAAAAAATTTTAGAGTTGGTTCGCAATATTTTTGGAGATATGATCTGTGGAAGTTAGGTCTTTTTGCAGGCTCCTGAATTTCACTTAAAATGGTCATCACAAAATTTTCGCTATAAAATTTTTTCTATGAAGGTTCAAAAGCTGAAATTTTTAGAGCGCGAAGCTAAAATCATAGGGAAGATCATAAAATTTTTTTAGAGTTTGGTTCAAAATATTTTGGGAGATATGATCTGTGGAATTTAGGTCTTTTTCAGGCTCCCGAATTTCATCTCAAAGAGGTGATCGTGGGAAAATATTCATAATTCTCTCTCTGAGAATCGGATTGGAATTCTGTAAAAAGTAACTGGAAGTACATGGACTATAGTTTCCTATATATAAATTTCAGATACAAAGGAGCAAACAGTAACACGTGGCAAGTCGTACAAGTTCGCTCTACTTAACCAGTCCATAATTAGGTCATTGTGGGAGATTGGACATAACTTTTACTTGAAGAATCCAAATCAAGTCAAACCTATGGAATTTGAAAGAAGATTCAGAGGAATACTATAGGGCCTAATTTTAGATATTTAGGATCTGAAATTATAGAGATAAGTCAATTTCAATATCAAGCTCCTCAAAAGCAAGTAAAAGGTGTGTATATTTTTTCCAAATTGCATAATTCTTGTTTGAAGAATCAAGTTGAATTGATTACAAGGGCATATTATAGAATAGATATCAGTATTGAATTCTCAAATGGCCCCTAAAAAGAATTCAACACCCATTAAGCCTTTAGAAGGATATACTATGACTCATGAAGACAAAGAATGGCAACATGAAATATCAAAATTACAAGAGCAAGTGCAACAAATTTCGCCGTCACAAAGAGGAACAAAAAATGACATGGAAGTTTGGAAGAAAGGTGTGGAATCTAAGATGGATAGTTTGAAGAATGGCATGGAAGCTAATATGGATGGCATGGAAGCTGGCATGGAATCTAATATGGATGACATGGAAGCTAAGATGGAAAACATGAAGAATGATCTAAAAGCAGACATGGAAGTTTTGACAAAGTTGATACAAAAAATGTTTCCTAATGGTGAAAATATAGTAGAGGAAACTCATGATGAGAACAAAATAAATGCTAATCATGATTTCATAAAATTTAATGTTGGCGGGAAGAACCATCATATTCTAAAAATGGATATGAGGAAGTTTGATGGAAAGGATCCTGTAACATGGAATCTACAGATGGAGCAATATTTTGATCTCAATAATGTGCAAAACACAGAAAAGGTATGCATTGCAACTTTAAATTTAGAAAAAAATACATTTGTATGGTGTTGATGGCTTTGCTCCCATAAAAAAGTTGTCAGTTGATAATTTTTTATGGAGGAAATGATAGCACATTATGAGGATACAAAGAGCAACACCTTCTTTAGCCAATTGATAAATCTCAAAAAAAAGGGTTTAGTGGGGGAGCACATTGAGGACTTCCAAAACTTGAATATAAGGGTAACTGATATTCTAGAGGAACAAAAAATTGATCTCTTCATAGGTACTTTAAAAGATAAAATTAAACACGAAGTTCGCGTTTTGGAACCTGATTCATTGGAGAAGGCATTCAGGTTAGCAAGAAAAATTGAAT